>JAFIRS010002187.1:0-242575 GCA_018342105.1 Gonioctena quinquepunctata
TGTTAATTATTTATGGGAAATGTAGAAAAAATGCCGTTGCGGCTAGAAACCTTTATGCCAACCGATATCCTGATAAACAATGTCCAGCGAGAAATTATTTTAATCGTCTTGAAAATCAATTCTGAAGAGATCCCGAAGAAAACATTATCATTGACGAAGGAACGGAAATTAATGTTTTAGCTCGAATAGAAGTTGATAAGACTGTTTCTTTGAGGCAAATTGGGTTTGAATTGGAAATTAGGCACCAAACGGTAAGCCGAATCTTGCACAAACATAATTATAAATCTTTCAAATATCAATTGCACCAGCACCTGTACGAAAATGATTATGAACGTAGGATGGAATATTGCAATAGGATCTTGCAGAATAATGTGCAGCCAAACAATGCTTTTTTGGGAAGGATTTTATTTTCGGACGAGTCTAGGTTTACAAATATTGGATTATTTAACCGACAAAATACAAGGTATTGGTCACAAGAAAATCAAAATTTATTGAGGGAGGGTAACTTTCAAGTGCGGTTCGGTTTCAATGTTTGGCTTGGAATACTTGGTACAATAATATTTGAAGGACGCTTGACTGGAACCTGTCCATCTACGACAGGGAATGTATTTCCAACAAGATGGAGCTCCTCACCATAATTCAAGAATAGTAACTGATTACCTTCAACAGGCATTCCAAGAAAACGTAATTTCGACAAATGGTCCTGTGCGATGGCCTCCAAGGTCACCTAATTTGACACCTCTTGATTTCTTTGTTTGGGGCCTTTTAAAAAACATTGTCTATGCAACGGCCGTTACAACCCGCGAAGACATGGAGTTGCGAGTAAGGCTCGCAATTAATAGTATAACGGCCCAGCAATTAGCGAACGTTCTTCAAGAAACAGCTATGCGAGTTCAGAAGTGCATTGACGTTAATGGACAGCATTTCGAACAATTGTTGTAATGTTTTGTGTTCATTTTTTGTATTTCAAAGCCACCTTAGTAACTTCTTAGCATTAAATTAGAACAAAGTAATTGTATTATCTTATTTTCTTTTAGCTGTAATTTTGAATGTATTTATCGCACATTTTATTAGCAGGTATGAATAAATTCTTCATTAATAGTACTGATAGATGGTAGATGGTAGAATTCAATGCAAACAAAACACAAGCATGTCTTTTCTCTAGAAAAGTCGATCTCACTGTGCCTAACATAACTTTGTCAGGAGTAACCATACCACTGAAGTCATCCATATCGATGCTTGGTATTACTATCAGCAATAACCTTTCCTGGGAAAATCACGTGAGGTCCATTGCCAAAAGTGCATCCCAAAAACTTGGTTTTTTGTTTCGTGCCAAGAGCTATTTCATCCCCACCCAGCTGCTTATGATCTATAAGGCACAGATCCGACCTGTCCTGGAATACTGTTCCCATATTTGGAGCGCGGCACCTAAACATATCCTGAGGCTATTGGATTCTGTCCAAAAAAGGGCAATTCGTCTCGTCGGTGATGCCTCGCTTACAAACTCGCTCACTTGTCTGGAACACCGTAGAAAAGTTGGCGATTTGTCTCTATTTTATAGATATTTTCATGGGCGATGCTCTTCTGAAATATCAACAATCGTTCCTGCTTTGGCAGTCTCTTCGAGACTAACCCGTCAAGTTCAGTCATCACACCCCTTCGTAGTCACTTTGGAGACCTGCAGAACATCACTTTCCAAAGACTCGTTCATCCAACGAACAGCGAGGCTTTGGAACTCATTGCCTAGGGAGGTGTTCCCCGAGGCATACAACCTCCAGAAATTTAAGAAGAACACCAACTCCTACCTTCTTTCCCTTGGTTCCCACGATGTTCTCTGAACATTACAGGATATCTCTTTCCGTGGGAACCAGAACATAAAAAAAAAAAACACGGTACCAATATGGTTCCATTTGAAAAAATTGAGTTTTACCCCAAAATCGATTACGATTAACTTTATTTGCTCATAAAAAACGCAATTTAGTATTTTTGACGGGATTTCGATTTTTCTAGCATCAGATGGGTGAATTGGAATAAATCGGAACCATCATGGCACACTTAAATGGAAAACTAAAAATTGAATTATCAAAAATATTGACGTTTGAAATGTCACTTATGCGATATCATTGGATTCAGAAAATTATGCAGATTTCAGAAATGTAATAATATACAGGGTGTTTTATTTAAAAATTGAAAGTTGGTATCATTTCCGGCGAAACCGGAAGTGAAAAAAAAATCATTTGTAGGTCAAGAAGTGCCGCTTATTATGTATATGGGATATCCCAAATTTCAATCAATTACCTTCAGAACTAAAGGAGATACGGGGGGTGTACCATGATCCTGTTACACACGGTATATTAATGTCCAAATTGCACAGCCATTCGATTGCGTCTGGAGAGCACTCCACGAAGTCCTGGAGGTTTCTGCCATAAGCACGGTTTGGGCAGTCTGTAACGATATGGCGGATCGTTTGTCTCGGTGATCCACAATCGCACAGCGGGCTATCGGCGAGGCCCCATCGGTTCTAGTATTATGTATCAATATAAAAAAAAACTTTTTAAAGATAAGCTTTTATTCAAATGCACTAAAAAGTAAAAAATTATTGCTTTGGATGCGTGACGTAGGTTATTCCGTGAGTTATAGATTCAAAAGCTTGTCGCGCAAAGTTTTCAGTTCGAATACAAATTAGAATAAAAGCTTGCCTTTAAAAAGTTTTTTTATAATTTTTTTAGTTTTTCCTGTTAGTAAGTTAGTTCGTTTGTTTGTTAGTTTGGGTCAAATCTTGCAAGTGAATTTTGACCAACTTCTAGTCGTCCGATCGATTTTAAATTTGGCAGCTGTTCATAATTCCGGTGACAATGCATTATGAAATTTTTGTTAGAGAAAAAACAAAATGGCGGCTTCAAGATGGCGGAAGAGATTTGTAAGTATGGTCCGATTTGATTCAAAATTGGTACGCGGGGGTTTTCAGGGTCGGAGATTATGAATTTTTCGTCGAAATTTATAAATTCAAGATGGCCGCCCCAAGATGGAGGACGAGTTTTGTGATTATGGTCCGATTCGATTCAAAATTGGTATGCGGCGGTTTTCGCGGTCGTAGATTTTGAATTTTCTGTCGAAATTTATAAATTTGAGATGGCGGCCCCAAGATGGAGGAGAGTTTTGTGATTATGGTCTATTCAAAATTGGTGTGTGGGAGTTTTTGAGGTCGGAGATCATGATTTCTTTCAGCTCAAAACTTACAGGGAAGAGACCTTGTAATAACGATGCTCTATTAGAAATGAACAGAATAAGACGGACTAACTTTTTCATTTTTCTCAACAACAGATATTACAAATATAACCAGATGGCTAACAATTATAGCAAATAAAATAGAAAAAACCCATAAAAGGTGAATTCTTGTGCTTGGGTATGGTATTCTATGAGCCTAATCTAATATATATTATAATAATATGTTCATCACAAGTTAAAATAAGATATAACTAGTATATCATTTTCGTATCATGCCGTTCGGAGTGTAAACACCTATTCAGTACTCCCGGCTATATAAATATAATAAACGAAGTATATGAATCAAATTGTTAAAAAACGTTACTCTGTATAAAGTGGAAGATAGTGTAATAAGAACAGTGGACAAAAAAAAAATGGTAATGACACGAGAAATCAAGTACGAAATAAAAGGCGTCGTGAATCTGGCTGTACTTTCAGTGTTGAAAGACGAGACATTCATAAAAACGCTTGTAAACAATGTGTCTGAAGCTATAACAAAAAGCGTGGATGAGAAACTCAAAACATTGGAACAAAAACTGAAGAATATTTCTAAGGATTACAACGAAGAGAAGAAAATAATCAAATAGCCATCGAAAAATTAGACAAAGATCTCATCAAGTTGAAAATGGAAAATCAGGAAATAATAAAGAGAGCTGATGTTTGGAGCAGATACCAAAAATTAAACATTAGAATTTTCAATTATAAGAAAAAGTAGGAGAAAACATAAAAAAGAAATTATGGACCTATTCAATACAAAAATGAACATGAAAATATCTATCGATGATATCGAAGTTGTCGAAGAATCGGAAAAATGGGGGATCTGGGTTGTGATAAAAGAAGATCTAACCCAATGGAGACTTGAGCTGATGACAAAGGCTATAAAAAAAATGGGTTGTGATAAAAGAAGATCTAACCCAATGGAGACTTGAGCTGATGACAAAGGCTATAAATAAATTATCGAAGACATCAGTATGGACTGAAAATGGAAAAATATATGTGAAATGCCGAAATGAAATCCAAACTATCAATAAAGAAGAAGACCTAGCCAAATTAAATGAGGTTTGACGAACTTACCATATATGTTTAATTATGTCCATTTATACGAATATTATTATTTTTACTAATAATTTTCTTGCTTTAAGTTTTTTTCTTTTTTGAATGAATGCATAAAACGTAGTTTCTGAATCTAGTTACTTCAGCAGCTATAGTGACTTATAATAATTAAGGAAAACTAGTAGAATCATTATCAATGAATTTCGAAAAGTAAACTTTTATCGGTATCTCACCTGGAAGTAATATCAACAGAAGTAAAACACTTTCATACTGTAATATAAATGTATAGATTAGTATATATGTGTATATAGCTGGGAGACTGACGCAACTCAGCCTACTTGAACTACCTAATCAGCTTCTTCGTAGCTGTCTTTCCTTTATCATTACTCACTTGATTGTATATGTGCATTATTATTAAAGGATGATAGAGTTTCTTGATATTCTGGATAGGGAGGGTGACATTGAGACTAAAATATGTAATGATATAAGTGAATGTTTCAGATATGTTAACGATAGAATACACTTAAATGTGATACATTTTAACATAAGAAGTATCCGAAAACATTTTGATGAACTGATGATATACTTGCAAGACGAAATTGAATATATTGATGTAATAGTTCTCTCAGAAACATGGGCCATTGATAACGTGAGAGATTTCAATATTCCAAATTTTAATGTCTATCACAATGAATCGGCCATAAATAAAAGTGATGGTTTGATTGTTTACGTCAAACAAGATATGCCTGCTAATATAAAATTATTTAACCTAACAGAAACGAAATTATTAAGGATAATCCTGAATAAGAATAATAATACTATAGGAATCACTGCCTCCTACAGACCCCTTCAACTAACCAATCACAATTCATTGAAGACATAAAAACGTATCTTTCAAATATAAACAATGAACAGATTGAAATATTTCTTGGTGATATAAATATAAACCTTCATGATACTACTGCAAATGACGTAAATACATACATCAACAATTTTGGAGAGCATGGATTTGTTTCCTTTATAAATACATTCACAAGAGTAACCGAAAATTCTGAAAGTATAATAGACCACATTTTTTTAAGAAACAAGTCATTGAAAAAATCTACTAAAATCAAACCAATGGTAATAAAGAGCGACTTATCCGATCATTTTGCGATAGCTATCGGTATCGAAATAATAAGCAATAATAGAAACATATCACCAAAGCAAAATTATATAAAGAAAACCGATTCACAGAAACTCAATTTATATTTACAAACTGAATCATGGAATGATGTTCTGAACAATAATAACATACAGGAAGCATATGATATATTTGATCTAAAAATACAGAACTGCATTAACAAAGCAACATACAAAAAAAATAAACTCAAAAAAAAAAAAACGTAAAAGAAACTAATAATTATTCTGAAGAAAATAAATTACAATACACACAATATAGAAATAGATTGACTAAGCTTATAAAAACTACTAAAAATGATTATTATAAAAAAAAATAAGTGAAGTATACGGAAACACAAAAAAAACCTGGGAGTTGATGAATGAGGCCTCAAACAATACTGTCACTAAAAAAAATCTGAAAGATATACCTGTGAAATCCCCTGATGGAAAAATTGTTTCAAATAATAGTGAAAAAGCAAACATTTTCAATAAGTATTTTGTAAGTATTGGTACAGAAATGGCTGGAAAGATTGAAAAAGTGGAAGAATTACCTAGACAATTCTTAAATGAATCTTCAGCTCTATCTTCTATATTTTTAACTCCAATTACTGAAAATGAACTCATTGAAAAAATATCAATCTTGAAAAAAATGTCTCTCCTGGTCCAGATGGAATTCCAGCAAAATCATAAAAGAAAATCATACTATCTTGATAAAACCCCCGGTACATCTCATAAATTTAGTATTCAGAAGTGGTATGCTCCCTCAGCAGTGGAAAAATTGTTTAGTGACCCCTGTATATAAATCCGGTAAGCATGAAGAACTAACAAACTACCGACCGATTTCAGTAATTAACAATTTTGCTAAATTATTTGAACGATGCATGAAAGATAGACTTATGAGTTTTTTCAATAAACATTCAATAATATCACGGAGCCAATTTGGTTTCCAGAAAATATTGGCACAGAGAATGCAGTATTGGAAATAAGTAGACAGATAATTTATCACCTTGAGGGCTCAAAAATGTATGGCTGTTTTTCTCGACCTAGCAAAAGCGTTTGACACCGTCCAGCATGGTGTCTTGATTGATAAATTATACAAGGTAGGTATACGTGGTCCAGCCCTTGAGGTCATGAGAAATTACTTGGACCATAGAACTCAACAAGTAAAAATTGATAACCATCTGAGTGACTCACTAGAAATAAATATCGGAGTTCCACAAGGTACTGTAATAGGTCCTATACTATTTCTCATATATCTTAACAGTATTTTTGAAATAAAACAAATCCAAGGAAGCCTAATATCATTTACTCTTCAAGCCACAGACCAACCTAGGAATGAGCTACTGAAAATACACAAATTCAAAAAAAATCCAGACCTGGAAAAATTTATTGAGCTTGAATATAAAAAAAAAAAATATATCACCTTTACTCTTCAAGCCACAACCAACCTAGGAATGAGCTACTGAAAATACACAAATTCACCTGTAAAAAACAATATAATGAATGTACCTGTCCACAAGTTGATAAAACTACCTCAATGAAATACCTTGGCATTGTTATAAATTAGCACATGCGATGGGATGATCAAGCAAAGTACGTTATAAAACGAATTAGAAGTCTTTACCACAGATTCTATATTCTAAGAGATATACTTAATAAAAACAATCTAATATTATTATATAACTCACTAGTAGAATCTGTGGTAAGATATTGTATCATTATCTGGGGCGGTCTCTATAATAATGTTCTAAAAAATATTCAGCTTGCTCAAAACTCTATTCTAAAAATTATGCTAAAGAAAAACAGACGTTACTCAACGCAGTCTCTTTATCAGGAATCCAATATCTTTATGATCAGAAACGTTTACGCTTACCAGTGCTTGATCTGGGTATTCAAAGAAAAAATTAATTTTTCTATAAATCATTCACGATCCACCAGATTCACTGAAAATCTGTCTCTTAGGGTGCCCTTAATGAGAAAAAATCACTCCCAAAGAAATATACTTTTTTATGGACCCAGGTTATACAATATGCTTCCACTACAAGCTAAGAAATTAAATACATTGAATTCCTACAAACATGTTATCAAGGATATTATCGGACGAAATCAGAATATGTATAATACAATTTTCGAATAGTCCTTACAGTAAATGAACGTCTAATCTATAATCACCCACCTGTTTAGGAAAAATTTGAGAGATTCTATCATCTGAAAAATGGTACTAGAAAGATGATTATAATTTGTAAACAAGTAGATATGAAAATCAGAAAATCAGAGGATATCAAACCGCAATACAAGCTCTTGGAGCTTAGGCGATGTGGATGTTATCTGGTTTTCTGTACCTCATTTTATCATATTTTATAACTCATTATTTATAGTTGCATATGTACACAAAATGGAATGATATGAATAAATTGAATTGAATTGAATTGAAATTGAATATCATATTTATAAAATCAGTTATGTATAAAATATTTAATAGAGTAAGTATTGGCAATAAAAAATTAGTAATATATAGCATGTTACTGGAATCAGTTATGTACAGTATGTGTAGAATATTTAATGGAGTATGTATTGACAATAAAAGATTAGTGAATATGGGGATTCAAATAGAATTGGGGGTATTTCCGTCCAATTGGAAAATTGCAAGAGTACAGCCAGTCCCTAAAAAAGGCAAAAAGGCCCTACCTAGCAACTACAGACCTATCGCACTGCTATCTATTATTTCAAAGGTCATGGAAAAAGCCATCAACATCGAGCTCATGAAATATCTGGAAGACTCAGGAATTGTCAACGATAGGCAATATGGCTTCCGCCATCAGAGATCAACTGGTGACCTGCTCGCTTACGTCTCACATATATGGCAGCTATCTATTGAAAAGTATGGAGAAACTTTAGCTGTGGCATTAGATATCTCCAAGGCGTTCGATCGAGTTTGGCACCAGGGACTCCTCGCCAAGCTTCCGTCTTATGGCTTGCCCCCTCAGCTGTGTTCTCTGCTTGCTAGTTTTCTCTCAAACAGGTGGTCGATGGAGTTTCATCTGACACTCTACTCATAAATGCTGGTGTTCCGCAAGGATCTATTCTCGCACCAACACTATTTCTACTTCACATCAACGACCTGTTGAAAGCAACTTCATGTCCAGTACACAGCTTTGCTGATGATAGTACCCTCCATACCGCTTTCTCTTCCAGGGCCCCTATATCAGCCCGTGAAACCAGAAATGAACGAGGAAGAAATGTTAATAATATAAATATGGACTTAGCAACAATTCTCGAGTGGGGATCTAATAACTTGGTAGAATTCAATGCAAACAAAACACAAGCATGTCTTTTCTCTAGAAAAGCCGATCTCACTGTGCCTAACATAACTTTGTCAGGAGTAACCATACCACTGAAGTCATCCATATCGATGCTTGGTATTACTATCAGCAATAACCTTTCCTGGGAAAATCACGTGAGGTCCATTGCCAAAAGTGCATCCCAAAAACTTGGTTTTTTGTTTCGTGCCAAGAGCTATTTCACCCCCACTCAGCTGCTTATGATCTATAAGGCACAGATCCGACCTGTCCTGGAATACTGTTCCCATATTTGGAGCGCGGCACCTAAACATATCCTGAGGCTATTGGATTCTGTCCAAAAAAGGGCAATTCGTCTCGTCGGTGATGCCTCCCTTACAAACTCGCTCACTTGTCTGGAACACCGTAGAAAAGTTGGCGATTTGTCTCTATTTTATAGATATTTTCATGGGCGATGCTCTTCTGAAATATCAACAATCGTTCCTGCTTTGGCAGTCTCTTCGAGACTAACCCGTCAAGTTCAGTCATCACACCCCTTCGTGGTCACTTTGGAGACCTGCAGAACATCACTTTCCAAAGACTCGTTCATCCAACGAACAGCGAGGCTTTGGAACTCATTGCCTAGGGAGGTGTTCCCCGAGGCATACAACCTCCAGAAATTTAAGAAGAACACCAACTCCTACCTTCTTTCCCTTGGTTCCCACGATGTTCTCTGAACATTACAGGATATCCCTTTTCGTGGGAACCAGAACATAAAAAAAAAAGAATATGGGGATTCAAGTAGAGTATTTTATATGAATACCTACACTTGTTACAGGAGGGTATAGGTAGGTGGTGCCCTATTGAGAGATCAGCCTCTGTTCATGGACAACTCATGATAATGATAAAATATGTATATAGTATCTTTGTTGATGTTGAAAATTATATACAGTAATTAACATTATTTGTATTTCTTTTATTTATTTATATTTCTCTTCGAAAGGCTTTGGAGATTTGCTTGGGGGTTAGGTCTAAAAGCCATAGTTTTAGTTTCTTTTAAAATAGGAAACAACTATTTATTGTTTTCAACTCATTTGGTATTTTTTGTAAATTATTGGACTTACGTATGAGGGATTTTTTGTTTTTGTAGTTCCACCCTTAGCTATTCTGGTTGTTTGATTTTTGAGTCGAGTGTTGTATGGATGATCTATTTGGGGAAGTTCATATTTGTGTTGGTGATGGTAAGATGCAAGATTCAAAAAGTATAATTGTTGGATTGTGAATAGTTTAGATTGTTGGGAAAGTTTATCCGATGGAAATCTGTAGGTTTTTTACATATTATTTTTATCAGCCATTTTTGTGTAACTTCTATGTTTTTGATATAATTGTTTGTTATTCCTCCCCAAAAATTCCATAGTTTATGTGTGTTTGGGCTAGGCTTGGTAAAGTGTTTTCAATTGTGCAACAACTTTGGTATAGCTTGAATTTTGATATTAGTGATCTCAATTTATTTGTTACGTGTTCAGCGTGTTTATTCCATCTGAGATTGTGGTCTATAATAAGTCCTAGATATTTTATATGTTCTTTCATACCAATCTCAGTGACTTTGCCATTGATATTAATTGTAATTCTATTATATGTGGGTAAGTTGTTGTTATATATTGAAAAGGAGATGAAGTGGGTTCTCGAAAAATTTACGGTTAGTAATCTACTGTCGAACCAATGGAATACAGCTACTAGTTCTGTTTCGATGGTAGATTTTAGGTTCTTCCAATCCTTGCCACGAAGCTGAAGTGCAGGGTGGTCGGCAAAGCTAATAATATTCGCCTTTACATCAATATTAAGAAGATCGTTAATGTAAATGTTGAATAAAATCGGTCCAAAAACTGTTCCTTGTGGCACTCCGTACTCAATGACTTGATCTGAACTATATGAATTATTGATTTTAACTCTCTGTTTTCTGTTCGATAAGTAGCACGTAAGTTTCAATGGTCCACTTCTAAAACCTATATTTTCCAATACTCGCAATAATTTATGATGACACACCGTGTCGAAGGCTTTTGCTAGGTCAATAAAGACACATAATGAAGTTTCTCCTTTGTCCATTGTCTCATAAATATCTCTTGTCAAGTGGACCATTGCATCTTGTGTTGACTTGGCATGACGAAATCCGTATTGATTGTCTGAGAGTATATGATATTTTTGTAGGTATTTCTCTTATCTTATTTTGAGAATTTCTTCAAAAAAATTTCCGACACTATAGAGATTGGTATAATAGTTTATAACCGTGTGTTTGAGGGCAAAAAGCAAAAAATAAAATAACTAATAAAAAACATTTTTAAAGACAAGCTTTCATTCAAGCCGTAAACTAAAACGTAATCGCTGACAATGATTTAATTGTTTTTTGTTGAATTATTTGGTTTCAAAAAGCGTTTCGTGCGAATTATAATAAAATTAATACTTCGACAAGTTGTTACTTACCATCCAATCATTGTCCAATGAGATTAATTGGTACTTATTTTTATGAATACTTCGCCCGACAAGTTTTTTGAAACCAAATAATTCAACAAAAAATCATTAAATCATTTTCAGCGATGACTAAAACTTATTTTATACGTTTTAGTACACGGCTTAAATAAAAGCGTGCCTTTAAAAAGGTTTTTATTAGTTATTATTATTAATATAATCGAAATTGTAGGTGATGCATAAAAAACTTTTTTTCAGATCGTTCGCAACTTGAAACTGACTTGGCGATACTCTGACATGAGGTTTTCTGGACTATTGTTCTATGGCCCAAGCGATCCCTTGAAGCTGACGGTTGTGGACATTAGAAAATGAATACATTCGAATTTTACCGGTATAAGCATATACATATGTTTGGTAATGATCATTTGAGATGTTGTTTCAAAAAATGAATCCTAAAGGAATATAATTTAGAGATCTCCTTGTGACTTGATTTCGAGAAATATATTATGTTTAATATTTCAGAGCCCTCAAAGTGGCTTGTTTTTTAAATGGAATGATTTTTTGATGGAATAAAAATTAAATCAGCAATTTAAATCTCCTTATTTACTGAATATACAGTGCGAGTTTCTAACTTGGAATAAATTCAGTAACTCAAAGACAGTTGTTTTGTTAGAAATATGCCCGGACACGTTGATTTTTATTTTGAATTGCGATCTTTTTTATGTAAGAAAATGTTATACAGCGTGTCTCAAATTTAAGATATGACGTCACCGACTATTTAAAAAAAATGGCAATCCCAATTTTTTGATGACTATTCTTGAAGGGTATGACCAGTTGCGATCTTCATTTTACGAATTTTAACTTGAAATCAATAATCTTCGACTAAATTCATCTCGAACATTAACGGGCTCGCTTCGCTCTCACCATTAATACACTAGTTGATCAAATAACTATTATAGATATGTTCAAAACAAAATAACATAAAAATGCAACGTGAAATCTCCAGCGATAAACAATAATATTCCAAAAATGCCACACGACCACTTCGTCGGTTTAATTTTTTGTTAAAAAGTTTTTATAATTGGTCTCTTTCCTACAAATGAGTCCTTATCTCAGTGGTATCACTATTTATTTATAGTATTTGCATTTTAATGATATTGTAAGTGTACCAATATCAAGTCACAAGTACGAAACACATAGTCTAGCAAGCATTCCAAAAAAACTGTGAGTTTTATTTTATTTGGAATAAATCTTGAAATTTAAAGTAATCTAGTTTTGCGTACGTTCTAGATCCATGTATGATGTGAGACTTTTTTGTGAATTCGACGGATGCAATTTAGATTTTGGAGAAAACAGAACTTTTTCAACCAGTTAAATTTTCAGACAACGCACAGAAAAGTTTGTTATTTATAGATAGTCCTTCAACATACTATATAGATAACTAAGACATAACGAGAATAAATATGTCATACACTGCACCACACGTATTTTGCTACACAATAATTCCTTTAGGTAGATATAAAGTAAATTGAAATGGAGAAGTTTCTTAAATTTATACAGAAGGTATAAGATGTCGATGAGGATAATCCAATGGAGATTAGAATTGGTCCTTAACCCATCATTGGTATAATCTTCAAAGAAACAAATTCAATAAAGAAAAAATATTCATGCTAATCTGTTTATCAAGCAAATGTTGGAATTTTTTATAGCTCTCCAAACTTTCTAAGAGTTAGAGTTTACCACCTATCTTTTCTACATGTATTACATTGTATTTTCATTCATGTGTGTATTTTCAGGTGATTTTCATTGGAGTTTTCCATATATTCAGAAAAAAGTTTCTTCCACTCACCAGAAATATCTTTTCTGAAAGTCACATGGTACGCACATGGTCATAAAATGTCAGCTTGATTGACTGACAATTTAAGAGTCAATAAATAATGGTTATTCTGCCGTGCTCACTCTTTTGCCCTTAAGTTGTACTTTCTAAAATAATTCCGACTGATAATAATAATATAAATACGTGATCCAATTATAAAAACGCATTGATAAGTCTTCATAAATTATATTGGGTGGCCAAGTTAAAAACACACAATACATATTTTCAAAGACAACAAGAAATTCATTTTCGTGCATTAATTCAGATATTTATTGTGGAATTACTGAAATCAATTGCTAGATAAAGTTCAACACAATCTTACCTAATGCTCTTGCTGCTACCATATTGATAGTAATATAAATACATGATCCAATTATAAAAACGCATTGATAAGTCTTCTTAAATTATATTGAGTGGCCAAGTTAAAAACACACAATACATATTTTCAAAGACAATAAGAAATTCATTTTGGTGCATTAATTTAGATATTTATTGTGGCATTACTGAAATCAATTGCTAGATAAAGTTCAATACAATCTCACCTAATGCTCTTGCTGCTACCATGCTGGGATCTGCCTATCTGTCATTTGGCACTACTGGTTTAGCGTAATGTTAGAATATTATTAACCATTCTGGTAATTTTATGGATTGAGTCATGCTTACATTATATTTACTTCAAAGCTGTCTCGCTGTTTTCATAGATGATTTAGCACCTTATTCAAAATATATTCATTCTGAATGACTGGTGATTCACACTAATTTAATTTATTAACTACATATTTGCTGACTTTGGACGTGCACAAGATCTGAATACTTCTAGAGATTTAATGTCTGATTTTTTACATTTTCAACTGTATATAATCGTGTACCAATGATGTAATTTTAAATGGCTACTGGTGCCTTATAGAGTTCAACGCGAATTCTGATACTGATTTTCTTGTGTTGTTGGTATTTTTCTTATACAATGCATCCATGAAGTAACGTATAAATTCATTGTTAGCTAAATATTATTAAAAATTCCCGAAGCAGGTCGATTTTTTATTTTGATTTCCTGTTTTATTAAATAATAACTTAATATACAGGGTGACCCTTCTTTGAGTAATGACGCTATCACCGGTTTTTTTAATGGAACACCTTGCTGAGCTGATTCCAAAAATGTATCACAAGTTGCGTCAAATTGATACAGGGTTGGCAACAATACCATAACTACATTTCATTACATTTACAAAATAATAAATAAAGAATAAAAGTAATACAAAAATTGAATTAAATTACGTATGTTTATAAATATGAAAGTTCAATTCTGATTGTTAACGCTTCAAAGTAGGTATTATCTAAGTCTGACTTAAGTCTGACAAATTTTTAATGATATATTACTTTGTTAATTATTGGCTCAAAACGCGTGGTAAGACTTTTAACTTCATAATTCATTCTGATTTAGTAGAAGATGTCTGTTGAAGCACTGTCTTCTTTTCATATAACAAATGCCCAACTCTGTCTGAAATTGAGTTTCATTTGGTTTTTACAATTAGGATATTTCCTTTTTTTTAAATTACTAGTCAACCCCCTTAACTATATTATTCAATATCCCCGGTAATATATAAAATTGAAATATATACAAAGTATACAAAACAAAGTTAAATGAATAACTCTATAACAGTGTCAAATCTCTATCAAATTCATTATTATTTACAATTAGTATTCCTCGCGATAGTTACTCTTAATTTTTCCGGCTCTGATGCTTTGAAAGCTATTATGAGAAACTGCCCTCGGGCAAATACCAGTTACAATTTGATCTTATATAATTTTGTTTCTATGAACTAAAATTCTTCCTAGAGATGGGTTTTATCAGGGTAGGCATTATACTTTATGGTATGTCTTAATAGCCATATAAAACAGGGAGAAAAGCAACACGAGAGCACAGCTCGAGATTAGTTATTAAAAAATCGCTATATACTGAAAAATTTTGTATAGCCTTCATTGCCAAATGGGTATTTTAACTTTGCGCAAATTTTGTTGCTTTCAAAGGTTATCGTATGCTGTGCTGTGAGGGGTTTACTCATTTCGTATTTCAGTTTAGCTATATGAGATTTATCAATATTGTAAATGTCCACAAAAACTCATTCAATTCTCTCTAACGATAAATGATTTAGGTTTCACCGGGAAAATGTTGAGACAATCAGCAAAATATTTCACCCTTCCGCTATATTCGTCATCTGCTCTCAGATATGCCACAAAATCTGTACATGTTACAAATTCAACTGTATCCACTGAAGAAACCTGTTCCACGCAAGTGATATGGGAAAATGCACAGCCTTTCAATGAAATTCCTGGACCCAGGAGTTTACCAATCTTAGGGAATATGTGGAGATTTTTTCCTGCCATGTTGAAACTTCACGAGATACATATCCTTACTATGCACAGAATGTATAGTAAATGTAGTGTAGTCAACAAATATATATATATATATATATATATATATATATATATATATATATATATATATATATATATATATATACTGTTACGAAAATCGCCCTTTGACGCGAAAAAACTTCTTTTCTTTTCTAACTTTCGTTTGGATTTGTGTTTACTAATTCTGACCAGATGAAAACTCCTCTTATACGTAGTTACACGTTAGAAAAAAAATTAAAACCAGTACTTTTTTGCTGAAACATTTTTTTTCTAAAAAGTACCCCAACGGAGATACAGGGTATTGAAAAACCCCCTGTGAAAACTCCAATTTTCCAAATTTCCCATAAGCCGGTAATCGTTATGTTAAAGTACAGTAGAATACTTTTCTTTTGATATATCAATCATTCAGATGATGATTCGATTCGGAAAATCATTTGTTGAGAACTCAACATTCTTGAAAATGAAGATTTTCGTCATATTGTGGAATCTTATGAATATTAATGTCGCTTTAAATTTCCGTGATGTAAACGATAACAACATACATCGGTTTTTGATGCTATTGTGCCGAAGTGAGTTGGCGGAAGTTTAATGGGTGTTAGACCAATCAGAGTTTAGTTTTCAGGCAGATGTTTTCATTTCCAATTTTGGAAGTTGGGCAGAGTAGCTGAAATATAGTAACTCGGCATTTAAATAATGTAGACTATTGAACTGATTGTGTGGTAAATGTATACATTGCATGCTGCCTGAGATAGATAATCAATTTCAAAGTGAAGAAAACAACTAATCTTGTTATACCCAAACTGGTGATAAAGTCAGAACTAGTTGACTTCATACTCTGCTTTGAGGCACTTATCATAATTATCACAGTCACTTGTGAGAAACAAACGACACAAACACTATTCGCAATTGATTAGTGTTTTGAAAAATAACATTCAGAACTCGCGAACTGAATACTGTTGCCGAGCAAGATTCTATAAACAATGATATTATCGACTCCTGTATTTAAGAAGAAGAAACATAACAGTTATATGTTTACAGTTCATGTGAATTGATATTTGCCAAGTTTTGACATACACTTATGCAATTTAGTCGAATAAAGTTATTTTTGAGTCAAAAAGTAATGATATGGGTTTTTCAATTCCCACCAGGCCGGTGATCACTTGACATGTCACAATAGATTTTGTGGTTTTCACACGAGTGGGAACAACAATAATAAAAAATCCCATATGTAGCTTTTATGACAGTCACTAGAGATGATATTGTGAGCTGCTTATTTGATATTTTTTCCAGGATTAAAGAAAAATATGGAGATGTCTCTGTATTCAAAGGTGTCTTTGGGAAAAAACCAGTAGTTGCCCTTTACAATCCCGATCATATGAAATACGTGAGTAGATATTGTATTTCGATCATAAGATTGTCATTCGGAATTTTTTAATTTATACGAATGGAACAGTAGTTGAAATTAGTAGATATGTATAAATAAAAACAAAGCAATAACAGATATAACTCAAGTTTAATTGGCAGCATTCTATCGAAAAAACTCTATAAAAAGGCAATTCAGGAAGTTTATCCAACCGATTCAAATACAAAGTGAAATTTCAAGGTTATCTATTACTTATTTCGGCAAAGCTTCAGAGAAAATTTCTAATTATTTAAGACATAAAGATATTAATATTACTTACAGAACAAATAACTTTGAAAGATCGAATTGAAGAATCCGACAAATCTGGAGTATATATACTAAGTTGTGGTACTTGTCCAAGTTTTTACATAGGACAAACAGCTAGAACTTTCAAGCAACGCATATCAGAGCATTGAGGGCAAATCTTGGGTCAATTTCAATTATTATGGGTTATAAGTTAGACTCGAGAGTTCTGAAATGGTATATTACACTACAAGGGCAGGAAATTTTTCCTGCTCGTGTGTTGTATACTATTTTCCTTTATAGCTGGTCGAAAGTACGTTACTACTCACAAACTCTTGTATAAAACTCTTAAACATAAAAAACAAGAGTTCGGTACTATCAATGGTAGATTACTGCAACCTTCGAAACGAATATCGCTATGAACTAGAATTTGATTGAGATTGACTGTGAACTCATTCATGACATTGTATTATACATTGGTAGTATCATTATCTTGAATTTATTGAACGATTATGTTACAGGTACTGAGAAATTGCGAACCAATGCCTCAAAGACATCTCTTAGAGCCATATGCCCATTATAAATCAGGCAGGAAAGATTTGTTCCTAGGTGCGGAAGGATTAGTGACTACGTGAGTATTTTTTGAATTGACGAGGAGACGAAAATTCATATTGAAGTAAACAATGAACACTTCTCTGTTTGATTTCGACAAAGTTTCGCTAGACAACAGGTCCTTCAGAAACACTAACCTACTTGTCAATACCGGATAAAATGGTGCATTCTAATAGTATTTTGACGGGAATCACAAATGAAGTAGTTGAAACTATACATAGTCTTAATTCATTAATATCCTACTCGATAAGGAACTCTAATATGAATTGCAAAATACAATATCTCTATTATTGTTTAGAATAGCCCAGTCTACATTGGGCCTGAAGAGAAATATTGATATATTTGTACTTCTTGAAACAAAGATGAATATTTTTCTTGTTGACTTTTATTCGGCACATATATAACTTGGTTGAAAGACTAGAGTGACTTGCGCCATATCATTGTGTGATCTGAAGGAACCAACGTAATCTAATATTATTTATATTATAGCTACTGCTACCTGCTCTACACATTTATTTGAAATGAAACATCTTGATTGTGATCCAGTATGATATGTTTTTGTTAGTGATAGATACGGTGTGTCCTCATTTTTCATAAGACCCATTATAATTTTGATTATTAATATCTATGTGTTTTGAATTTTTCATTGTTTTTATCTATAAAAACGATTTTTCGAAGAGAAGTCTGCACGGTAGCAGCATGATAGAACGCATTTTCGATGATGTCCCTGTGGATGTTGACGATCTGAAAACGAAATGAGAAAAAGGCTTTCCGAAATATAACTTTTTCTGACGTAAAAAACTCTGCTGAATCCATCTCGTCGATCAGACCGCAGCTAAGAGAGCTATGATGTCGCAAAGTCTCAAAACGTCGGTGCGCCGGCGGAAAATATGGTAATAGCTTCTTTATTTCATGTCCTATCGACGAGATGGCCACTTTTTTGGATTCAGCGGAGTTTTTTACGTATAGAAAAGTCATTTTCAGATTGCGCTCCGATGGTTTTTTCATTTGACATATGTCAAAGTCGACCGGTGCGCCATCTATGATTTCTCTCGCCGTTATCTCGATTTTTCAGGATTCACGGTGAATCTGTCGGATTGAGATACCAGAGATGCTATATTTTTGGAATCTACGCGGCATTTCCCACATTTTGGTTCGAACCGGAGATCGATACGACCACTTTGTTTTTTTGAAGATATTTACTTGTTCGGAAAAAAAAAAATCCGCATCGAAACGAAATTTCGTTTCTAGACTAATTCCATTCTGAATCGATTGGAGTTCGCAGAATTCCCGAAAAAAAAAACCCAAAATCGTTTTTTTTTCATAGTTTTTTGCATAAGTTTCCAGAATTTCACACCGATCGCTTTGTCCCTGATTCCAACAGAAGTCTGCACCGGTGCCTCAGCAAAAATCACTTTTTTCACTTTGGTGCGGGAAACAAAATATTTCCCGTACTCCGATTTCATCCTGCTTCTTGCTATTCGGAAGAATTTTTTTTTCTACGGGGATATGGAATTACGCATCTTTTTTGCGTACTCAAAGATGGATTTGAATAAATGCGATTCAAAAAGTTCAAATATATTATTTTTTTACAGACAAGGTGAGGAGTGGTCCAAGGCACGATCCTTGTTGAACCCCATACTGTTGCGGCCCCAAATAATCGATCAGTATATTCCAAAGACAGATCGTGTTGCAATTCAACTCGTTGAAAATATGAAATATTTCAGTGGCCAAAATGAGAAGAACGAGATGCCTGACGATTTTCAAACTGAACTGCTCAAATGGGCAATAGATTCCGTTGGTATCGTTGTTTTTGACAAAGATCTTGGTAAGTGTATATTTTTTCAAGGGTCTGACTATGTAATAATAGAAAGTGACCAACTGAGATGTCTATAAAGAGCATCTCAAGAGGCAGTTGGTAAACCAACATATAGATGCCAACAAAGCCAAAATAAGATCAAAACTTGCTGAATGTCCTAACGGATCCCGTTCATTTTGGTCTTTCGCCAAAGCTGTGGGAAGAAATTTCACTTCCAGCTCATTTCCTCCCCTAACCAAAGAAGATGGAACACTAGCAACGACTGCCCAGGAAAAAGCCAATATCTTTGCGCACCTATTTGCTGGAAATTCCACTCTGGATTCATCGGGAAAACAACCCCCGAACATTACACCTATTGACAGTCACATGCCCGAGATCACCTTTCGCCAACGTACTATCAGAAAGATTTTGCTGGGTCTCAACACCAACAAAGCCTGTGGATCTGACGGAATCCCGCCGATTGTTCTCAAGAAATGTGCCCCGAACTAACACCTGTTCTTTCAAGTTGTTCAACCACTCTTACAATTTGGGGGTATTTCCGTCCAATTGGAAAATTGCAAGAGTACAGCCAGTCCCTAAAAAAGGCAAAAAGGCCCTACCTAGCAACTACAGACCTATCGCACTGCTATCTATTATTTCAAAGGTCATGGAAAAAGCCATCAACATCGAGCTCATGAAATATCTGGAAGACTCAGGAATTGTCAACGATAGGCAATATGGCTTCCGCCATCAGAGATCAACTGGTGACCTGCTCGCTTACGTCTCACATATATGGCAGCTATCTATTGAAAAGCATGGAGAAACTTTAGCTGTGGCATTAGATATCTCCAAGGCGTTCGATCGAGTTTGGCACCAGGGACTCCTCGCCAAGCTTCCGTCTTATGGCTTGCCCCTCAGCTGTGTTCTCTGCTTGCTAGTTTTCTCTCAAACAGGTCTCTCCATGTAGTGGTCGATGGAGTTTCATCTGACACTCTACTCATAAATGCTGGTGTTCCGCAAGGATCCATTCTCGCACCAACACTATTTCTACTTCACATCAACGACCTGTTGAAAGCAACTTCATGTCCAGTACACAGCTTTGCCGATGATAGTACCCTCCATACCGCTTTTTCTTCCAGGGCCCCTATATCAGCCCGTGAAACCAGAAATGAACGAGGAAGAAATGTTAATAATATAAATATGGACTTGGCAACAATTCTCGAATGGGGATCTAATAACTTGGTAGAATTCAATGCAAACAAAACACAAGCATGTCTTTTCTCTAGAAAAGCCGATCTCACTGTGCCTAACATAACTTTGTCAGGAGTAACCATACCACTGAAGCCATCCATATCGATGCTTGGTATTACTATCAGCAATAACCTTTCCTGGGAAAATCACGTGAGGTCCATTGCCAAAAGTGCATCCCAAAAACTTGGTTTTCTGTTTCGTGCCAAGAGCTATTTCACCCCCAGTCAACTGCTTATGATCTATAAGGCACAGATCCGACCTGTCCTGGAATACTGTTCCCATATTTGGAGTGCGGCACCTAAACATATCCTGAGGCTATTGGATTCTGTCCAAAAAAGGGCAATTCGTCTCGTCGGTGATGCCTCGCTTACAAACTCGCTCACTTGTCTGGAACACCGTAGAAAAGTTGGCGATTTGTCTCTATTTTATAGATATTTTCATGGGCGATGCTCTTCTGAAATATCAACAATCGTTCCTGCTTTGGCAGTCTCTTCGAGAATAACCCGTCAAGTTCAGTCATCACACCCCTCCGTGGTCACTTTGGAAACCTGCAGAACATCACTTTCCAAAGACTCGTTCATCCAACGAACAGCGAGGCTTTGGAACTCATTGCCTAGGGAGGTGTTCCCCGAGGCATACAACCTTCAGAAATTTAAGAAGAACACCAACTCCTACCTTCTTTCCCTAGGTTCCCACGATGTTCTCTGAACATTACAGGATATCCCTTTTCGTGGGAACCAGAACATAAATAAAAAAAAATAAAATAATATCAATCGATTCAGCTGAGGAACTAGATAGAGCCTCCAAGCAGCTTCAAAATGCTATGATGAAAGCATATGAGTTCAGCTGCCAGAAGAAAAACAAAAGGCAGTCAATAGAGACGTGCCTTGATGGAATAAAGAGCTAGCCAAACTTAGGAAAGAAGTTCGGAAATACTTCAATCGAGCTGAAAATCTAGGACACTGGTAAGAACTACAAAGCAGCTCTTTCTGAGTATAACAAGGAACTCAGAAAATCCAAAATAAGAACATGGAGGCAAATGTGTGAGGGGATTACGCCTCCAGAAAGTTTTTTCTAAAGAACATACCAACGACATCGGTCTGATCAAAAAGACGAACGGAGGATATACAGAAAACCAGAAGGAAAGCAAAAGTGTTTTCATCCAGATACCAATTCCTGGGTCCAAGCATGTTGAAGACGAACTGCGAAGTGCTCAGCTGGAAGGGTTTGTTACCAACCCCAACAGAACCAGCAGCAGCCTAGCGCGGAAAATCTTCACCACCCAAAAGTTCAAATGGGCTATTAAGAGCTTCAAACCTTTCAAATCGGCCAGAACAGACGAAATATTCTTATTACAGAATGGCTTTGAAATAATACTTCTTGAAAAGGCTGTTCAAGGCCAATTTCATTTTCGGTCACATACCGAAAGCCTGAAGGGAGGCTGCAGTGGTGTTCATACCAAAGACTGGGAGACGTCCAGCAGACGAACCAAAGTCTTATCGCCTCCATCAGTCTCACCTCCTTTCTCCTGATTCAATGGAAAAATTTATAGACTGTTATACAGTGACCGGCAGAAAGTACGCATCATATGGGAATTTTTTTTAATATAATATTTTGACAAATGTCGATACATGCAATCGCTTCTGCATCAAAAGAAACCCCAAAAGATGTTGTACAGTGCCGTTCGTCTTTTCTTGTTTGGCGGGAAATTTAAAAAATATGTCTCAAAACACACTTATTTGGGAAAATATTGAAAAATGTTATTTGGAAAAGTTGTTCAGAACGACATTTCATAGCTATGTACAAGTTTGGAAAAAAATCTGAGATGAAAAAATAAAAATCAATTTTTGCCATAAAAAAAATTTCAATTTGGAAAAATACATTTCTGACAAAGAAACTCATTAGTAAAGCCCAAGAGTAATATTTTGAATAATATTTTGTAAAGATTCACCAGCTACTTCTATTTTATTCGAAGAAAATTTTAAATCTGTGGATTTGCCATGTGTTCAGCTGCTTCATAAGAGGTCACAGAAATATCTCCAGGACATTATAATCCCGATACTGTTTATTATTGACAAAGAACCATGTATCTACAGAATTTTAATATTAATTTTTTATTAGAACAAAAAATTGATTCAATTTTTTACATAATTACATTTTATAATAAAATTAGAAGCTGAAATAATTATAAACCAAACAATTTAATGCATACTCGAAAGTTTGTAAATGTCCATTACTCGACGTGTCTACCCTGACGTTCAATACATGTAGTTGTTCGGGATTTCATTTCTCTGGACACATTTCGCAGCATTTGTGGTGTAATGTTATTGATACATTGTCGTATTACTTCTTCTAAATGGTCGATATTACGAAATGGCCGATGTTTATAAACCCTACTTTTAAGGTACCCCCATAAAAAGGAATCCAAGGGCGTCAAATCTGGGGATCTTGCAGGCCACGGGTTTTCTGAATATCGTCCTATCCATTTACGAGGAAAGTGTTCGTTAAGCCACGCTCTGACTTCAAGGGTACTATGTACTGACGCTCCGTCTTGTTGCAAAAAAATATCATTCCTTCTTTGCAGCGGTAATTCTTATGAGAAATCAAAAAACACATTATTTAAAAACACTAAATAATTTCGTGAATTAAGGTTGCCCCTAAAAAAGTAAGGCCCAACGATCTGTGTATCTAATATGCCGCACCAAACATTAGTTTTGAAAAAAAAATGACTTTTTGCCTCTATCTTCCAATTTGGGTTCTCATCAGCCCACCATCTACAATTCTGGGAACTGACAGTACCGTTTGATGTAAAAGTCGCCTCATCAGTAAATAAAATGTTTCTAGGACAATGTTGGCATTCTTCAATCATGCTTCGGAACCAAAATGAAAAATCTAAGCGTGCATCAAAATCTCTATCGAGTAAGGTGTGGATGAATTTTGGTTTGTATGCACGAAATTTATTATTCTCCAAATTCTTCTTATGGATTTTTCAGATATACCGGTTTGTTCCTGCCTCTCCGATAGTGCCATCCGTGGATTTTCTGTGACCGATAACAAAACATTAGAGGTACCTTCCTCATTAGTGACGGGCTTACTATGTGGAATTTTGTAACGATTTTCTACACTGCCTGTAGCTTTAAATTTGTTTAAAATACGCAACACAGTAGATCCATGGATATTCTTATTTGGATATCTAGCATTGAATATATCTGCTGCTTCTCTGGAACTATGAAAACGCTCACCACATATTAAGACGAGCTCAATTTTTTCTTGCAAACTCAGATTTTCTTGAGGCATCTCTAATTATTGTTAACACACAACAAAATGTAACTTTTACAATGAAAAAAACTATAGAATAAAGACGATAAAAACACCTGGATAAATAAAAACACTACTAAATCGTTTGACAACTCTTAATAACACATTGTCATTATTAGTCAATTGTTTCATGGCCTCTTTGATCATGAGGAAATCTGTCGATGCACGCATCAACAATGATAATATTGTATTATTCCAACAATTTGCCAAAAATCAATTTATTTTTTGTTTGAATAAAAAATTCAATTTGAAATTATGAACAGTATCGGGATTTTAATCTCCTGGAGATATTTCAGTGACCTCTTATGAAGCAGCTGAATACATGGCAAATCCATAGATTTCAATTTTTTTCCGAATAAAATAGAAGTAGCTTGTGAATATTTACAAAATATCATTTGAAATATTACTAATGAGTTTCTTTGTCTAAAATGTATTTTCCCAAATTGAAATTTTTATTATGGCAAAAAATTGATTTTTATTTCAACATAGCTATAAAATGTCGTTCTAAACAACTTTTCCAAATAACATTTTTCAATATTTTTCCAAATAAGTGTGTTTTAAGACATAATTTTTAATTTTTTTAAATTTCCCGCCAAACACGAAAAAACGAACGGCACTGTACAACGTCTTTTGGGGTTGCTTTTGATGCAGAAGCGATTGCACATATCGATATTCGTAAAAATTTATTAACAAAAGAATTTCCCATATGATGCGTACTTTCTGCCGGTCACTGTATAAGAAGTGAAATCCTTTTGGACAGACCGCTTCACGAAAAACAGTTCGCCTATCAAGCAGGCAAATCATTAATGCTCTACAATGCTTATTTATTTTTTATTTATTTATTGCCCACCTAATATATAAGATATGTATAAAAACTATGGAAATAATAAGTTGCATTTAATTTTTTCTTTTGCACCCAAGTGTATAACACTTGTATGTGCAAGTATCGGTTAACTAGATTATTGTAATTTAAGATATAGGTCGAGAATCTGGTTAGTTGAAAGCATTGAAAAGACATACTTGGCCAAAGAAATGGCTCTATGTGCATTCCTAGATATAGAGGGTGCTTTCGATAACACCTCACATGACTCCATCATCAGATCACTAGAGGGAAGGAATATGACTACCTCACTGATTAGATGGATACATGCCATGCTGAAAAACGTAATCATAGGAGCTACTACCGTGTACTAGGATTATTTCACGAACATTTCGTAAATCTTGTAAGTCTTGTTCATTTGTGATTTGTTTATGCATTTCAGGTTGCCAGGATCCCGGTATAGGCAAGAACTCAGAGGCATTCAAATTTATGCAAGCCATAACTGATATGTTCGAAATGTCGTTTTATATGGAGGTTCTGCCCCCACTCTGGAAAATATTTCCATGGGGAATTTACAAACGGTTCTACCGAAATGTGGAATATATTACAGAGTGAGTAGAGCAAAGAACATTCGTCTCAGTCTTCGTACATTGTTCATATGAAATAATTTTCACCGAAGTAATGGACGTATTTGAAACTGTTAGGAAAACAGACGTTATTGTGGTCTGTTTCAATTATTAGATAGGTTTTATAATCGAAGTGATATCACCGGAGAAAGATAGTGAGAGCTTGGGGGTCAAAACAATCAATCGGTGCGTTGTTGATAAATGATTTTGAATAATTAAAATGCGGGTAACAAAAACGGCTTTTGCAAATTGATTTACGAAAAGTAAACCCACAGTCATGAATTTCATTATTTACGATATTTCCAAGAGGATATCTATACTAATATTATAAAGATGTAATGTTTGTTTGTTTGTTTGAAAGTAGGGGATAATCTCCGGAACTACTGAACCGATTTAGGAAAAAAATCAACAATAAACATCTAAACTATCCCTGGATAACATTGGCCAGGAACCAACATGACAATCATTGCCATAACAAGTAATAGTAGTCTTGTAATAGTAGTCTTGAGTAAGTAAGTGAGTAATAGTAGTCTTATCAATAAAAAAATCAACAATAAACATCTAAACTATCCCTGGATAACATTGGCCAGGAACCAACATGACAATCATTGCCATAACAAGTAATAGTAGTCTTGTAATAGTAGTCTTAAGTAAGTAAGAAAGTAAGTAATAGTAGTCTTATTAATGACATGGATGTCAGATTTGTCCTAACTATATTGATACTTCCTATTGGCTTATTATTTTCTATATTAGAATATGAGTCGAAAAATCAATGCCTTTTCCCTTCGAGAAAAGTTAAACACAAATTGAGCAATCTATCAATCAACATACGTTTGGTTTATAAAATTATTAATTATTCCTCTAATGGCAGTGTCCGTAAATTTGAGTTATATTTTGTGCTGATCAATTATTTCATGATTTACAAAGTGTTCAGAATAAACTAGTTCACCATTACCAGTAAACCCAATGAAATCATATTTTATTTTCAGTATAATATCGAAATACGTGGATGAAGCCCTCGAGGTTACCGCTTCGGAAAACAATGGAATTCTTCATCAGATATCTGCAAAATGTGGAAAAAATGTGGTGAAATCTCTGGCTATGGATATTTTGATTGCAGGACCTGAAACAGTATGAAATGCATCACACTGTTCAATGTTATCCCGAAATATTATTGAGATGACTATTTTTTCATTTTACCAAAAATAATGCGGTCAAATTGAGAACTCGCTACGCAAATATCATTTAATAATAATAATAATATTAATCGACTTTATTCACCAATAAAAAAATATATATACAAGTTCATAAAGGGAGAAGTAAATGTATGTAATTGGTGAATAGGCGAAGTATCAGCTAAAGCTGTTTTTCATCTTAACCTTGAAAGAAAAGAATAATGTTGTACACTAATTACTATATATACTAACTATATTCTATATACTCTAGGGAACATGAAGAAAGAGATAATGATAAAACAATTTTAATTTTAACAATATTTTATACAAATTTACTAACTGATATTTCGAGAAAACATTATAAATAAAAAAAATAAAATAAAAAGCCTGGCTCGACAGCAATAGTTCACTCCTGTGCACATCTAAGCATTTGTTTCGATTTATTTTCAAAATTGTATAAAGAAAAATTCCAGTATTATGTGGGGATCGAATTGTAGGTTAGATTTCTATCTCCCTTGTCCCTCAAAAGAGGCCTGCTATTGATTCTGCTAAATTAGCAAAAATTTATTCAACGGTTGTTTTAACAAAACGCTTAGTCACTACTTTTACTTCCTATCTGTTTATTCTATAAACTTTCTTTCGTAAAAAATTCAATAAAGAATTGAATTATTTCCCAGGAATAATTTCATTTTAAAATTTAATCCAACAATTAAATCTACCTCGGACCAAACTAGTACTGTCTCGGAGCATAAGCAGACTGCTTTCTAAACTTTATAAATAAGGGGTGTAGGAGGTGGAACTAACTGTAAACCACTAAAAACCACAATAGTAGCTTTTACAAAAAAGGGAGTACTGAGAGGACTCAAGCCACCAGTTCTGAACGGGGTGAAAATTCCAATTACACCAGAGGCAAAATACTTGTGAGTCATCTTTGATCACAAACTGACATGGTATCAACACCTACAGAAGGTAATTAAAAAAGACACGGTTGTCCTAAACCTATGCAGGAGGATGTGTGGCAAAAACTGGGGTCTACAACCGAAAATGATCATTTGGCTATACAGCAGGGTCATTAGACCCATGATAGCATTCGGTTCGGTAGGCTAAGCGGCATCGAAAGGCAAGCCTGCCTGGCTGCTATGAGGACCACCCCAACAGCCGCCTTGGAAGTCTTGCTGAACCTACCACCACTTCATGAATACATACAAGGCGAAGCCAGGTCGGTCGCCAGCAGATTGACCAGAGGGCAATTGCCCTTAAGTAGACTGCACGGCAAAGTGTAAAACGATCTATGCAAAGAGTTGGAAACCCCCTAATGGGAACGCCATCGGACGAGATGCTTCCCAAGTATAGCTTCGAGCAAAATTTCAACAGTCATAGCAGACAGAGAGGCATGGAAGGAAGGACCTCCAATTAATGCACAAATTACCTGCTACACAGTCGGCTCAAAAACCAAAGAAGGTGTATGAGCTTAGCAAACATGTGACATTATTCCAGGCAGAAGTTGCAGCAATAAATCACTGCGCAGAGGAGTTACTAAGGCAAGAGTTTAAGTTTAATGAAATAACCATTGCCATACACTCTGACCGCCAAGCGGCTATTAAAGCAATCAGCTTCATGTAAGTTGACTCTAAACTTGCCTGCCACTGCTTGGAACCCTACAAAAGGTGGGCAATCAAAACAGACTATCTCTGGCTTGGTGCCAGGCCACACAGGCTACAAGGCAACAAAGAGGCCGATTCATTAGCCATAGAAGCAGCACGATGCGCCCCAATTGGCCCGGAACCTTTTTGTGGCACAGCGAGAGCGCTTCGAACAACACAAAACAGTACTCGGTTGAAAGAGCAATCTCAAGAATGGTGCAACATGGCGCCAGGCATGAGACAGGCCAAAGAGTTCATCAAGGAACCATCGCCAAAATTCACAGTGACCCTGCTAAGCCAGAATAGGAGAGCAACCAGAAACGTGGTTAGGCTCCTGACTGCAGACTCAACAAACACATGAACAATATCGCACTGGCAGATCCAATCACATGTAGGTTTTGCCAAGAGGAGAAAGAAACCTCAGCGCACATACTGTACTGTGAAGGCCTTACGTGGCTAAGGTTTCCAACGATAGGAGGAGGAACAACCACAACCCCACCAATACTTGGAGGACTCAAGGTCTGGCCTATGGACAGGCCTAGACAGGGAACTCTAACATAACATGAGGGATTACACAATAGATCTGCAAAGGTCTCAGGGAAATGGCTCCTAGCACTGGTACTGAACAAAATTCTAACACCTATAGGGTTTAACAGTATTTGGCTACTTTTCTCTCCAACAGTCCTTGTAACCATGAAAGGTTTGCATTCTCTATTATGTAGTATAAAGAGCTATTTTCAAAACTTGTTGCACAAAATACTATCATATTTGTTGTTAATTTCTTACAACTCTCTCCGATTTTATGAAAAAAGCAATGGTTGTAAAAAACTTAGTACTCGAATCTTGGTGTAAAGTTTCATTACTCTCGAGGTAAAGATAAGCTTGAAATCCTCAGAGTCAACCATACAATATCTATGTGAATTTCCCCAGATGCAATCACCTTCAACAAATTTCATCATATGCACATTTGGTTCCAGGCGGGAAAAACACTGGGTTCTGCTCTATACTGGTTAGCGAAAAATCCGGATAAGCAAGAAAAATTGCGTGAAGAAGTACTTGCCAACCTAGAACGCAAAAACTTGCCAATTACTAAAGAACTACTTGAAAAGTCTCCTTACGTGAGAGCAGTGGTCAAAGAGGTATTGAGAATGTCCCCTGTCCTCTTGGGTACAGTGAGAACGACCACCAAAGATTTAGTCGTTGGCGGTTATAAAATTCCAGAAGGCGTAAGTAAACATCTAAAGTCTTTTCAAGAATCGATTCGACGAATCATTTGATTTTTAATTAACACGCTTTTATTAGCTTCACTTGTAACTAACAAACAATGTAATCAAATCTTGGAAGTCAATTTTAACCTATTTCTAATTGTCGTATCGAAATAAAACTTGGTATGTATACAGTGCTTCTCAAAAGTCCCCTCCCTTCCTCTTATTTTTGGAACGATTATACATAAACAAGTGAAATTTGGAAACTGAATATTAAAGGTTGTAAACTTTCCTACTAGGGATGATAGATGACGAAATCGTCAAAGATGACGTCACAAGGCCATTGTGACCAATAATTTTGAATGGAAACCTACGGCAAGCGACACCTCTTTTGAAAGGTATCGAAAAAACCTATTCAATGATACTAATTTTGTTTGTGTTTATGGCAGTTTTAATGGCTCATTAGTAAATATTGAAATTTAAATTCCATTCAGTATGATATTAATTACAGATTTAAGAATCAGTATCTACTTAAAGAAATTGCTCGGAGTGACCTCCATTTACTTCCTGACAGTGAAATATCCTATTTTTAAACTCTTCTCGTACTTTTGCAAATGTGTCTGCGGAAACAGCCTCACATTCTGCAACAATACGTTGTTTTAAAACATCAACATTGTCAGGTTCAGTGGCGTAAACCTTCGATTTAAGGTACCCCCACAGAAAAAAATCCAAAGGTGTGAGGTCCGGTGATCGAGCTGGCCATTCCGTTGAACCTCGTCGTCCAATCCATCTACCACGATACTCCTCATCCAAATACCGTCTTACTGCACCGTAATAGTGTGAAGGAGCACCATCCTGTTGGAATGTTATTTCCAAATTGCCGAATTCATCTGGATTATCTTCCAAAATTTCAAGGATTAACGGTTCTATTGCGTTTTGCAACAGCTCCAGATAAACCTCACCAGTTGAATTAGTATTTAAAAAAAGAGGCCCAACGATGTGGTTTCCCAGGATACCTGCCCAAACAATCACCTTCTGGGGAAATTGGGTACGTGTTTCAAGAAACAGGTGGGGATTTGCGTCACTTCAATACCTCACATTCTGTGTATTCACATTTCCATTTAGATAGAAAGTACTTTCGTCACTAAAACAAATTGTTTTGACATAGTCTGGCTGTTGGTTAATTTTAGTTTCCATATTTTCACAAAATTCTAGTCTTCGGTCTGGGTCGTCGTCTGATGAACCATTTTTAATTTGTATGGATGAAATTTGTTTTTTTTCAACACCCTGTGTACTGTACTTTGACTGACTTCACAGGTAGATGCAACGTGAGTTGTTGAAGAAGTAGGATTAACTTACTTCTGCCAGATCGTTTCGCATCATTAATACTACCCGTTGTTTCAAACTTACGAAGAAGCTCCCTTAAATAAGTCCTCGAAACGGGGCGATCGGGAAACCTGTCATTAAAATGCGTTCTGCTGCATGAATATTTTGTCCAGTTGCACCAAGAATTAGGATCGCTACTTTATCACCTAAAGCACGTACCATTTCGCTTCTTGAAGCACTTAAACGTTCGGCTCACAACAGTTTAACAAATTATTAAAATGTACAAAAATATTAAAAGTACCAAAAGCTGCTAAAACAGTTAAACGTTCGATCAACAATACACAAATTATTAAATGTACAAAAATTTGGACAATTACAAAAACGTCGAATTAGGGAGACTAACGAAAACGTCAGCTTATTTGACAACTATCCAGAGGCGGAGATTGAATTTGGAATTGCAGTATTAACTGATTTAATTCATCACAGCTTTGCGTTTTTTAAAAGCGAGTTGCCAAAACTGCCATAAACACAAACAAAATTGGTATCATTGAATAGGTTTTTTCGATACCTTGCCGTAGGGTTCCATTTAAAATTATTAGTCACAATGGCCTTGTGACGTCATCTTTGACGATTTCGTCATCTATCATCACTAGTAGGGAAGTTTACAACCTTTAATATTCAGTTTCCAAATTTCACTTGTTTATGTATAATCGTTCCAAAAATAAGAGGGGGGGAGCGGACTTTTGAGAAGCACTGTATGTAATTTGGATGGATGGAGCAGGATTTGAATAGGGGAACTCTCCAGTGGCTGCTAGTAAAATATGGTGAATGCCGTTCTCAGCATAATTTACAATGCAAAGATATGGCGAATGCACTGGTTCTCAGCATATTCGCCAAATTTAACGAGTCCAATAAATTGGACTTGGTAACGAGGGTCTGATGATGGAGTCAGGAGATGGATAGTGGAACTCTTCAGTGGCAGTGAACCCCTCGAGTTAATTTTCGAAGGTGCCAAAATTATGTTACGAGCTAACAATGATGAAAGGTCGATGGCACAATTGGTTTCATATCCGAAATCATATGGTCGCATTTTCGTCGTGACCAAATGTATGACACCGACATTTCGTTAAATAATTAAAGTAAACTTCGGCAAGAATGGCGGAAATTTGTCATTATCATTGTCACTTCTTTCATATCTAATGATTAATGAAAAAGGGTGAAGCGCCTTTTGGTTGTTTGTAATTTTAATTAATTATTAGATATAAAAGAAGTGACAAGCTTACTAATGACTACCTGGGATATCTATCATCCACCACGTATTGTTTAAAAAATTATATGTTTGTCTTTACTTTACAATAGAGTCAAAATATTGGCTAGGGTAAAATGCATAGGTACTTATATCGTAACTAATGCAAGTCAATTTAATTATTTTATAATTTTCAGTGCGTGATAAAAGCGTGTAATTAGTTTTTTTTAACTACATATTTTTAATCTCTAGTACTGCTTCAGCAACCTTTTTTGGGCCTTGAAATCATCATTTGCTGACTGAGCAAATTCAATACCTGATTCACAGAGGTAATTGACAGCAAATAATTCTTCTAATTGTGATGCTGATACGTTAAGTTCATCAATACCGTTCAATTAAATGAGGAAAAATATGGGACTCATGACTGAACTTGGGGAACCGCTATGTTGATACCTCTGAGTGGATGAAGTACTACTGGGTGAATCTCGTCCGATCCCGGTGAATAGCACGGTTCAAATGAGCTTAGTGACCATTGTACGTTCTCATAAGTTACCACCTTTCTCACTATTGTCCAACTTTCCCCGGAACCTCTGTTCAGAGCCCTGAAAGAGTTCCTGACCCCTGAAAGAGTCCTTCATCATGGGAGTTAGATATCAGGGAAGTTGGAACATATAGTTGTTTGAAAGTGAGGTACATGAGGTAATTTTCATCTGATATTGATATTGTGGAAAACGAATTCCAATATTTTTGATATCTTCTCCTACAGGATATCAATATTGATCTACTAGATGCAGGCACTCAACGTTTTTGTGCTGCTGGGAATATCGAAGATTGTACTTAAAAATTCATACAGACTTCATCAGAAAATCAAATGTGCAATGTTTCCATGCAGGTACAAATGTATTACTGAATTGGGGCGAACCAGCATTTGCTAGATTGAAGGTTGTAGACGATGTGGTAACTTGATTACTCTCGTTTCGGACGTCCATCGTCTTAATGGATTAGAAAGATGAACATCTCCAGGATTTCTTCTCAAGAATTACCAGCATCAGGGATTCGATCAAATTCACGATAGAAATGGTAACCAACAGTGCCTTACCTTTCCTCGATGTGAACGTTGAGAGAATAGGCAATGACATATGCACCTTTGTCTATAGAAAGAAGGCACATTCGGGACAGTATCTCAACTACAACTCCAACCATCCGAGTTCGACAAAGAGAGGGATCGTGAGAACATTGGTAGAAAGAGCGATGCACATATGCAAAGACGAGGAGTCACTAGATGCCGAATTAAACCACATCAGAGAGAACATTCACCCAAAAAACTCCTAGGAGAAGTATTGAAACAACTCGAGACCGAAGACATCTGAAGAGCAACAACGAAGCACAGTGATCGCCTTCCGTACATCAGAGGTGTCTCCGAGAAGATCAGAAGGATCGGAAACAAGTTCAACATCAAGAGCTGCTTCCAATCCGGCAGTACTTTACGGAGTTTCCTTACCAAGACCAAACCTGTCAACAGAAATGAATTCAGTAAGTATTGTATTTTTGAAGTTCCATGAGAATGCGGAGATTCCTACATTGGAGAGACAAAGAGGTCGTCATCGGTAATATTGGATGAGCACAAGAAATAGACTCAACGCGGAGATACGTCAAAATCGGGAACTGATGACCACGCCTGGACTGAGCACCATCGAATTCTATGGGACGACGCAAGTGTGTGATGCCTGTGATCAAACAAGTTGTTTTAACGTGAACATTGTAATGCCCTTGACTGAAGGAACGCAACACAAAAAAGGTGAACGATGGTTTTCTTCCGTCCGCAATTAAATTAGACGGTAGGCATGCGGGGTGATTTCCGACAAAGAAGTAAAATCTCGTAAATTATTTGATATGATAACACCACCCATCAAAGTGCCTCATAGATATGTTACGTTGACAGCGACGACTTGAAAGATTGGAACAGACCGAAATAATTACGACAGGACAGTTATTTATATTGCTATTGATCACCACACCAAGTGTAGACTTCGTAAATTATTCATAAAATAGCCAGTTTATCAAAAGTATGCCGAAGATAGTGAAAGTTTAAATTGCAGAAACAGTCTTATACTGCAAAGGAATGGTGTCTCAGTACAATCCGCAAATAGAAACTATTTTCAAAAGAAGCTAAATAATCATAGGTTGAATCAGTGATCCAAAATAAAAATCAATTAACATTAAAACGAGGGGTGTTCTCCAGTCGAGGGTGAGAAAATAAAACTGTTCATTTGGCAAGGTATATATGTATATTGAAATAAGGAACCATTCATCTATTTGATTTCATAGTAGAGTCAACTCTTGATTTGACAAAAGGTAATAATATTAGCAATCGCCAAGGTAACTGAATAACAGTTATTCTACTTGGCATACTATATTTGTTTCACATTCCAGTATATCTTATATTCAAATTCAGTCTGACATTCTATACATTTTTCTCCGTAAATTATACCAGGTGTATAAGTTGTTGTTGTTATTTTTTAGAAAATACATATATTTTATTAAAATTCCTAAGTGTATCATTGTTTCTGAATTATCTGAGATTGGTAACTGTACTGTCAAATCAAGGCCCCACGCTTCATTATATACTGAGTGTGATAGGTTTCCAAGCCGCTCTGGGAGGTTGTACAGTTATTGGTCAATAGACTGATAACGCCTAGTATAGTTGAGGCCTAGCTTTAACAACTAACGAGCAGTCATAGCAAGTGTTCTACATAGAGATGAGCATTAGTTCGAACGAAAGTTCAAAGAGGCCGCCTACGTCGAAGCCTATAACGCCCATAGTCAACCAAACCACTAATTGCTCTTTCTGACGGACTGCAGTGACTTGAAACTTCACGCACCACCACACCGCGCAAAATCACACGCACCACTGCATATGGCGGAATTGCACGCATCATAGCACCGACAGACATATAAATAAGTAAGTAGCACCTAAGCTTGTCAGTATTCACCTGAAGACGATTGCAGATACAAGCATTCAAAACGTCGTGAAAACCTTTCAGACGATGGACGTCCGAAACAAAAGTAATATGTTATTGAAAAAATATTTGGGCAGGGAAAATATTTTTTATTTGACTCTCAAAACATATTTTTTTCCAGACTCAGGTTGCCTCAACGCACTTCTTCTGCAGCAGAGAAAACAGCGAATACAAAGATCCTGAAAGATTTATTCCAGAACGCTGGCTTCGTGTAACAAATGACGAGTATTCCCATAACAAAGCCCATGTATTTTCATACATGCCCTTTGGTTTTGGTTCGAGGTCTTGTATTGGAAGGCGGATTGCCAATTTGGAATTGGAAGTAACCATAATCAGGGTAAGAGAATCACATTGAAAATTTTCAAGAAGAGTTTATACTTTGCCTGCTGAGTCTTTGGTCACCATACCATCGAACCGTATACTATCATGGGTCCGATTAGCCTGGTGTAAAGTCATATGGTCATTTTAGGTTGCAGCCCCCAGTTTTTTCCGCATATTCTTCTGCATACTGTACTTTTTTGGTTCCGTAGGTGGAAGATGGTCTCATCGCCCGGTGAAATACCACCATATCGACTTTGTGTGCTGTGAAATGGATCATTCCATGTTTCAGTGTTCGGTCGATACTTTCCGGTCTCCCTCTTTCCTTTTCCCCAATTCCTCCTTTATTTTCAGGTGCATCCTAATAGTAATAATGATGAAGTCTCCTAGAGTAAAACACTCCGGAAGCAAAATACCTCTCCATTCGGATTTCCGGGCGAGAGGTACTCGAGGGGACTCAACATTAAAGATTAATTTTTGCAACATCCGCGGACTCAACAAGAACATCAATGACGTCCACCATCACCTACAGACGAAAAAAACGGATATTCTGGCTCTAACAGAAACACAAGTAAACTCGTCCACCAACAAGGTCCATATGCTTTGTCCTGGTTACGAACTCCATTCTCGATTCAGGTTCAAAGGCGGAGTCTGCCTTTACGCTAAGGCTAACCTTTCATGCCAGCGTGAAGAGAGTTTGGAACCGAAAGACTTTGATGTGATGTGGTTCAAGCTATCTGATACCAAACTGACAAGTTCCTCTGCTGCCTTTACCTATCACCTAATGAACCTTCATATAACGACCTCTTTGAGTTTTTATCACTCAAACTGGACTACATTCAGGAGAACCATCCAACAGCTGAAACCATAATCATGGGAGACTTTAATGTACATAACGCTGCCTGGCTCAACTTCTCTAACAAAACAGATGATGCGGGTCGTCAAGCCGAGGCCTTCGCCATCACTCATGGTCTAGAACAACTGGTCGAGCTACCAACCCGCATCCCTGATGTCAACAACCAGTCTGCCAATACACTAGATCTTTTCCTCACCACCAATCCTGACCCGTATAGAATAGAAGTTTGTGCCCCACTTGGAAACTCTGATCACACCCTCATCTCCACAACATGCTCTTTCCATTTACCATCGAGCTGCACAATACCACCCCGTCTCATGTGGCATTACAATTTGGCCGACTGGGAAGGTCTTCGTATGTTTTTCTCAGCGTTTCCATGGAAGAGAGTTTGTTTCTCTTCAGTAGATCCAACACGATGTGCTGAGACAATTTCTGAAATCATCATGTTGGGGATGCAAACCTACATACCGAATACCGAAAGAAGAACATCATCCGATAAGACCTGGTTTAACAGACACTGCCCTAGAGCTGTGGCTTCCAAAGGCATATGCTAAGTCTGGCTAAAAATGGGCCTGAAAACAGCTTAGTCGAGGCTAGAGGCATATGCAAAGAGACAATAGAATGCTCAAAAGATGCCCACAATGCCAAAATAAGATCAAAACTTGCTGAATGTCCTAACGGATCCCGTTCATTTTGGTCTTTCGCCAAAGCTGTGGAAAGAAACTTCACTTCCAGCTCATTTCCTCCTCTAACCAAAGAAGATGGAACACTAGCAACGACTGCCCAGGAAAAAGCCAATATCTTTGCGCACCTATTTGCTGGAAATTCCACTCTGGATTCATCGGGAAAACAACCCCCGAACATTACACCTATTGACAGTCACATGCCCGAGATCACCTTTCGCCAACGTACTATCAGAAAGATTTTGCTGGGTCTCAACACCAACAAAGCCTGTGGATCTGACGGAATCCCGCCGATTGTTCTCAAGAAATGTGCCCCGAACTAACACCTGTTCTTTGCAAGTTGTTCAACCACTCTTACAATTTGGGGTATTTCCGTCCAATGGAAGACTCAGGAATTGTCAACGATAGGCAATATGGCTTCCGCCATCAGAGATCAACTGGTGACCAAAAAGGAAGGAATTAACGTAGGCAATATGGCTTCCGCCATAGAGATCAACTGGTGACCTGCTCGCTTACGTCTCACATATATGGCAGCTATTTATTGAAAAGTATGGAGAAACTTTAGCTGTGGCATTAGATATCTCCAAGGCGTTCGATCGAGTTTGGCACCAGGGACTCCTCGCCAAGCTTCCGTCTTATGGCTTGCCCCCTCAGCTGTGTTCTCTGCTTGCTAGTTTTCTCTCAAACAGGTCTCTCCATGTAGTGGTCGATGGAGTTTCATCTGACACTCTACTCATGAATGCTGGTGTTCCGCAAGGATCTATTCTCGCACCAACACTATTTCTACTTCACATCAACGACCTGTTGAGAGCAACTTCATGTCCAATACACAGCTTTGCCGATGATAGTACCCTCCATACCGCTTTCTCTTCCAGGGCCCCTATATCAGCCCGTGAAACCAGAAATGAACGAGGAAGAAATGTTAATAATATAAATATGGACTTAGCAACAATTCTCGAGTGGGGATCTAATAACTTGGTAGAATTCAATGCAAACAAAACACAAGCATGTCTTTTCTCTAAAAAAGCCGATCTCACTGTGTCTAACATAACTTTGTCAGGAGTAACCATACCACTGAAGTCATCCATATCGATGTTTGGTATTACTATCAGCAATAACCTTTCCTGGGAAAATCACGTGAGGTCCATTGCCAAAAGTGCATCCCAAAAACTTGGTTTTTTGTTTCGTGCCAAGAGCTATTTCACCCCCACTCAGCTGCTTATGATCTATAAGGCACAGATCCGACCTGTCCTGGAATACTGTTCCCATATTTGGAGCGCGGCACCTAAACATATCCTGAAGCTATTGGATTCTGTCCAAAAAAGGGCAATTCGTCTCGTCGGTGATGCCTCGCTTACAAACTCGCTCACTTGTCTGGAACACCGTAGAAAAGTTGGCGATTTGTCTCTATTTCATAGATATTTTCATGGGCGATGCTCTTCTGAAATATCAACAATCGTTCCTGCTTTGGCAGTCTCTTCGAGACTAACCCGTCAAGTTCAGTCATCACACCCCTTCGTGGTCACTTTGGAGACCTGCAGAACATCACTTTCCAAAGACTCGTTCATCCAACGAACAGCGTGGCTTTGGAACTCATTGCCTAGGGAGGTGTTCCCCGAGGCATACAACCTCCAGAAATTTAGGAAGAACACCAACTCCTACCTTCTTTCCCTTGGTTCCCACGATGTTCTCTGAACATTACAGGATATCCCTTTTCGTGGGAACCAGAACATGAATAAAAAAAAAAAAAAAATGTCAACTTGTAATCAAAAATAACTCCTAAGTATTTTGCCTCTTGTGCCAATGGAATTTCAACCCCGTTCAGAACTGTTGATGCTAGTCGAAAAGTGTGAACTTTTTGCGAGGTAAAACCTACCTATTGATTGTACTATTGATATCAGTGTTTGGAGGTTTTCTACTGGTTTTCCACTATTTTTCGAAATTTGTCCACTTCAATATAGGTATTTTGATTGGGAAAGAGAGCGAAAATTGTTTTGAAGTTTACAGGGTGGATCCAAACATGTGACATATCAGAGTTGTATTTTTTTAATAGCCCAAAACATCTACGATTCATGCTTGAATTAGGATAAAGTTTTATAATTCTCAATTTTGAATCCAGCATTTCAAGAAAAAAGAAGAATTGTTAGATTTGGGTACTTGAATGGTAACTCGTTTGAAATCATATTATTTTGTCGACCAATTTTTTGACATCCTGTAGATTTCAAAACAATTTTCACTTGCAGCCCCAATTGATAGCTATATATTGCGAGCAACTTGAATAGCTTGGTTGGTTATCTTGTTTTTTTTACGTTTGATAATAATAGATATTCATTCGCTGCAGATATTTCTGTGACTGGTTCATTACACATGGCTTATCGTGGTTTTGTTTCAGATTATTCGAACTTTCAAACTGTCTTGGAATTATGGTGATATGAGATTTGGTGGAAAATTATTTTATGGACCAGAAGATCCACTGAGGATAACCGCAGAAGAAATTGACTGCTGACCTGTTGAAACACAAGAAGGAAAAGGAAAAAACGAGAAGAAACATTTCATTTGTTTATTTGGTAATTTAGACGGAGACATTATACCACTAAGCACTAGCGGCAAAGTAACAAAAATATACATAAGATTTAACCTTTACCACAAAATACAATTTATTATTACTAATTCACAGATTCATTGGCCTCAATAGTTCATTAGAGCGATTCAAATTAGGCAAAACTCCTATTCAAATACGGATACTCTCCAGTTAAAATGATCTTCAAACAGGTTCAGCTATATAATTATACTGATCACTGATTTTCTCTTGATTTGATAACTGAATATACTGATAATGTTGTTATATGTATTTCAAATTTAAAAATTAAAATATGAGATTAATTCTGCCCAGAAACTGATTTCGGACGAAAAATTCATATTGGGAAAGAACTCATAAAGATGTGCTGGAAACATTTTGAATAGTTTCAATATTACATTTATCATTGGTTCCATTGGTTCTCGTGAAACTCCAATTATCTCTGAGATCCACATGAAGCATAAAAAATAGGGTTATTATTATTACTGTAGCCCAAGGGAAATCTCAAATAACCGACAGTTGCAACTTTTTGAACTTGTAAATGGATCCAAATGCTGATTCCCAAATGTGGTCTCACATGATCGAATAACCTTGTTTAGAAAACTATTTGCGTATACATTCCACCAATTTTATTTTCCATTCAACATTCAGTGCGATATAGAACTGCCAGAAGATAATCTAATTTCTGCCAAACACCAGGAATTTATCTCAGCAAGTCGGGAGTCGACTGAGTCTAGAGCTATTACTTCGTCTTGATTTCATCTAGGTCTTTCTGAAGATAGTGGAGGACGTAATGCAGGACGACATCGTAGCAGTATTTATATTCGGTCTGAAAAAAAATCACCAAAATATCAAAACTCTCACAGTTTTATTGGAATATACTCTATCGAACTTATTACCACCAACTTTAACAAAACGTGTAATGGGATAATAATAACATTTTCGAGGTAGATTAGCTATTAATTTGTCTCACAAGCTTTTTTATGCATAGAGATAGTGTGAGAAATACTACCTGGGATTCTTTTTTACTTTCTTGCGGTTATTATATAATTAATTCAGGAATACAAGCTATGAGTTGCTTCTTCACACTCACTATATTCTCTATAAGCTGTGGTCTATGTCTCCTAACTGTTCTAACAGCTTGAAAAACATCTACTTCTCCATGCTGAATAACTTGTTCTATGCATGCATTGGCGGCACAGTAGATGCCACATCTACTTCTTCCATCCCTGAAATAATTAATATCCCTTAGATATTTGAAGGAAATATCGTAGTACTTTGTTGATTATGAGCCATTAGAAGTATACTATGGTTGTAGTCGCAGAAAAGGTATAGTGTACAACGAGCATGCAATCCATTCCTTAATATTCTTATCTGTGAGAAATTAGTATCATTTAATGCCCGTTGTACAATATTTCGGCTGAACATAAAATCCATTTTATTTTGTGACAATTTTGATACATACGGTGAGACAACGCAAACTGGCCCGTATTCACTCCTCTGTCTCCACCTTTCCACCATATTCATCAGCTCCACCAGAGAATTGGTCGACGTTGGTACTTTATGGCCCATGGGCCAGCAAGTGAGTTGGAATAGTTGCACCGTTTTTGGTGGAGCTTTAACGCCAGCCATGAGTTCGGTAAGAGAAACAATCTGAAAATGATGATTCAAGACATGTAGATGAAGAATTTGTCATACCAAAGGGCAGTCGTGCAAACTCCAATTGATGTTTCAAATTCTCAATATCATTATATAATACAGAGTGGCCCATAAGTGGTAGAAAGTAATATCCTGTTTATGACAAGAAATATGGAAACATGTTTCAAATAAAGTTCTACGGCTTACTCTGTTACGTATGAAAATATTAAAATGTTTATTTGAAGCAGAAGTAACTTGATCACTGTTGAGAAATTTGAAAGGGAGATCCATAAAAAAATGTTCACTTTGAGTTGCTCCGTTTCAAATGAACAACCTTATTTATAAATATTTTTGGAGTGCTCATCAGGGCACGGCAGAGTTGACGAAATTTTGTCGATATCTGAGTCTAGCAGGTTAGTACCTGGGTGGTGACCAGCCTGCCAGGAAAAACTCACGTTGGACGCCTGTATAACTGTAGCTTAGTAGCATATTCATAGCTCGTAGGCTCTATATAATAAGCACCAGATATAGCGAGAGATATGCTGTCCTTCGAAAATAACGTTAATATGGCGGTTCAGAGTTTTTGGATGTGGAGCTCGTTGAAAGATTCATACCTGTGGTTGGAAACACCAGAAGTATAGACAAAATTTTCGGAGTCAGTGATTAGCCTTGATATTAGAAACATAAACTTCAAACTAATGTGGAAACTTGTATATCTACTCACTTTTTTGTTAATGCGGAACACCCACGTTTTAATGTTAGAGTAATGGCTGTGGGATATATGATCTATCGTGAAAACTGGTCCGTATTTTTTCGATGTCCTACCCTCGGGCCAAAATGGGGGAAATTGTTGCTGAAAAAGTTGAAAATCGTTCATTTTTGCCACTTCCTTTCAATTAATCATAATAAAAAATCCTACCGAATTATGTGGTGGGACACACAATATAACAACTGCAGAACAGTCATAGTCGTAGACTAGGGACCAAAATTCTCCGCATGTGGATTTTATAGGCCATTCGGTGACAATGTATTCCTTTGGTTTTGTGTAGCCCTGAGAAACAAAAGAGACTTCTGAGATGATTCAACGTTTATATCAACAACACAAGCAACTTACATCCACAAATACTGCATTGATGTAATCTGTAAAGCTATTGCCTTGGAATGATGTCAGGTAAGGTCGAAAGTTGTCAGCTGTAAACAAATATATCATTGGAAACGACGTAAACGAATACTAAAATAAGAAGTGATTGAATTTTAGCACACGGTCCTCGATATATCATTAATAACCATTCAAAATTAGTTACTCATATTAGTTTAGGAGCTCAGTTATCATTGAGGCTAAGAAGGATTATTTTATTTCTTGCTTTTCAGTTGAATTTTTCGTCGGTTTAATTTTTTGTTAAAAAGTTTTTATTGTTTCCATTTTGATATTGTACTTCTGACTACCATCACGGATAGAGAGTTGATGGAAGGATAGAATTACAACAGAATGGTAAGTGGCAAGTTTTTTCTATGTTAAGTGTGAGTAATTTATATTTCAACCACTTGTGTATTTCGTTAAAGTCCGATCCTGCTTTCTGTTTGAGTTTGATAAAGAGTCTGCAGTATAAAGGACTACCTTGTCGGCAGCAAAACCCACAATGGTACTATTCGAAGCTGAGGAAAATAAATTGTTTACATATTGAATAAATCGTATTGGGCCGAGGACACTACCTTGAGTGACACCGTATTGAACTGGGAGGTTGACGCTGTTTGTGGTTTCTATTCTAACAATTTGATTTCTATTTTCTTGGTAGCTTTCGAAAATGTTGCTCCCCATTCTACGAATGCCAACGTCTTTTAAACTGTTCAATAGTAATGTGTGACTCACTGTGTCAAACGCCTTTGAAAGGTCGAGAAAAATTCCCACACATGGTTTTCCCGCATCCAATGCTTTATATATTATTTCGGTTAGGTGTAAGATAGTTGAGGAGTTTTTTTTTAACCGAACTGGTTGTCTGAGATGATTTTATATTTTGGTAGATAAGAATTTAAGCGATATGATATGACCCGTTCAAAGAGATTCGACAATGTGCTGGTTGAGGATATAGGTCGGTAATTTGTAACAATAGTTTCGTCACCTTTTTTGAAGATAGGTGTGACAACACCTTTTTTGAGGGTTTTGGGCCATATGCCATTCTCCATAAATTTGTTGAATATGTAGACCAGTGGTTCTGATATGTATTTGTTTGAGATTTTAAGGTCTGACTACTCGATTATTAATAATATATAGGTATGCAGACTGTGCGCTTCATACATTTACGATTGAACTTCGACAAAGTCGTTTGATCATTGAATTATTGAATTCTATATTTTACTTCCGAAATCTTCCGGAACCAACACTCTGTAAAGTACTCACGCGGAACTATCAGCACGTCCCTATTCTTCTTCCGGTTGTCCCCTCTGTGCCCCCCCGCGCAGTCACCGATGGTAAATCTGGGGGTCTGTTTGCACACCAACATGTACTCTCTCTGGTACTCGTTCAACTTGCTGACGGCACTCTTCGTCGATTTTTGTTTTAGTCTTTGGGAGAGTTCGCTGACCGGAAACCAGGAGTTACCGCACGTGATGTGCTCCTCTAGGATGTCGTAGATGAATTTGTATTGTTCCTGATGAAAAAATTAAAAAAAATCTCAATTAGTATTGGGACTATCAAATACTTTCCGTGATACCAACCTTTTTCTTATACAGAGTGGGCCATTGAAAACGAAAGAGCGGCTTTCTAGGTCGGCAGAACCGAATTATATAAAAACGCTCGGACACATCAACTACATTTTCGAGGGGGACATCGTTCGCGATGAAATTCACCCCAAATACATTCCATCCCTCGGAGCTGTGACCGCCACCCCTAAATTTGTAAATGGCAACATATGGCAAGTGATACCTCATTTGAAAGGTATTTTCCTTTTTAATATCAAACAACAAAAATAAATTAATTCTATCGATTCGTTTTCGAGATATAAATAAATAAAGCATTTATTGCCCAACAGAAACCATTTACAAGGCAATTAAATATTATAGATAATAATTTACAAGATAGTATTAGTATCTAACAAAACATACAAGGAAATTGACGAGGAACAGTGCAAAGAATAAACATAAGGTATGAGACACAAAATAGTACATGCATGGTTTAATCCTAAATCACTATAAGTATGCTCGAGATTTATTATTCAATTCCGACTTACTGCAGTTAGAAATATCACATATATTTGATAGCTTATTTGCATTACAACACATTACATTGATCGGAGTTTTAGACATAATATTTGTTTGAGCTCTTTTACACTTGAAGGTGGTATTTGACCTAGACTCCAATCTCGGCACATGGAAATCAATTCGAGATAATAGTGCTGGTGAGTCCACTTCACCTATTAATAGCTTGTGCAAGAACATAATGGATGCTTGATGTCTGCGTTTTTCTAAAGATATGAAATCAAATCTATGTAGCAAGTTCGTATAATCACATCCTCTTGAAGGATATGATCCATCGACCTTGAAGCACAGAAACTTTAAGAATTTTTTCTGTACTTTCTCGATTGTAGTTGAAGATTGTACATAAATAGGATTCCATATTAATGATCCATATTCTAGCTTCGATCTTACCAGACTGAAGAAAAGAGATGAGAGTGCAGAAATATCATTAAAGCTTCTACAATTTCTGAAAATGAAACCGTATATGCGATATGCTGATTTGGTAATCTCATTTATGTGAGAGTTGAATGTGAGCTGATTGTCAAAGTACACTCCTAAGTCCCCGATATTATTAACCTGTTCTAGAATTGTAGTATTAATTGAGTATGGATAATTGACAATATTTGTTTTTCTGGTGAAGGTTAGTACTTTACATTTTGAGATATTGAGGAAAAGATGGTTTTTCAAACACCAATCATATAAGTAATTGATTTGTTCCTGTAGAATTAAGCAATCGTCCAAATTAGAAATAGTAACATATAATTTCAGATCATCCGCAAACATTAGTTTATTGCACTCAAGCGACTCACAAAGATCATTGATAAATATCTAAAACAACAGTGGCCCCAGGTTGGATCCCTGAGGGACTCCACTGGTTGCAATGAAGTTATTTGAGGAATATCCATTGAGAGAGACAAACTGCACTCTGTTTTTCAAGTAAGATTTCAAAAGGTCCAAAAAAATATTATTAAATCCTAGACCAGTAATTTTCTTCAATAGTATTTCGTGATTGATTTTGTCAAAGGCCTTGGAGAAATCAGTATGAACCACATCAACCTGCCCTCTTTGGTATAATGATTCACATAAGTATTGACTTAAAATGGATAGATTACTAATTGTGGATCTTTAGTTCATGAATCCATGTTGAGATTCAGAGATGATCTGTTTGGTTGCAGGATAAATGCGATTACATAATATGATCTCCAAGACCTTTGCAGGGTTATTTAAGATCGAAATTGGTCTATAATTGTTAACAATAGCGCGGTCTTGAGACTTATGTACTGGACAAATTTTCGAAATTTTCCATATATCTGGAAAAACCGATGTTTCAAGAATTAAATTAAAGATTGTAAGCAATGGACCATATTAATGCACTAAGACAATCCTTGATGATGAAGGATGGAATTTTGTCAGAACCTGAGGTGAATTTATTTTTTAGTTTTCTACCAGCATTAATAATTTCGATTTCGGTTATTGGTTCAGAGCTGATATCTACTGAGTTATAATTGTCATTGAGTTGTAGGTTTATCAAATCTGGTTGTATATACACTTTCAAAATATTTGCCGAAAGCATTTGCTATCTCTTGAGGATTATCGAAAGATTCATCACAGTAAGACATTTTGGCTGGAATTCTAGAGGTTTTATTTTTGTTATGAATAAAAGACCAGAACGATTTAGGTTCATTTTTCAATTGTATCTGGACATTTAGAAGATAATCTTTGTATGCTTCTTCAATTTTATCTTTAACATTTTTCCGGAGTCTGCCAAACTCATGGAAATAAGCAATATCTCCTGTTTTTTGTATTTTTTATGTAGTTTCGCTTTTTGTTTGATTTGGCTTATAATTTCACTTGTGTACCATACGGGATATTGATGTTTATAATTTTTGTAAATTGGTACATGCCTATCTAGGATTTCATAGAATTTACTGTAGAAGCATTCAACAGCCATGTTTGCATCAGTTAAACCATCTAGAAAATCCCAGTTAGTGTGTAAGAATTCATTGTATATAGATATAGGAACTTGAAGTTGGGAAATCACTTTTTATTCACTCAATTAATAAAAACAATATCTGATAAAGCAATTCTCGCAATAATTGTAATTGTCTATGAACTGAATGTTCAAACTGTCTACCACCCATTTCCATACAATAGTACAAGTTCTGTTCAGACGAGACCTCACATTTCGTAGCATTTCCGGCGTTATTCGACGGCATTCTTCAATAATTCTCCTTCGTAAATCTTCCAGAGATTCTGGTTTGGTTGCAAAGATTTTGTTTTTCCACAGGAAAAAGTCGAGTGTGGTTAATTCGGGAGATCTGTCTCGCCACTCTATAGAGCCTCTTCTCCCAATCCGACTTCCAGGAAACATTCTTTCCAAAAACGCCCTAACAGGCTGTGCATAATGTGGAGGTGCCCCGTCTTGTTGAAATATCAAGTGATCTTCATGGTAAAGATAAACAAATTCATTCAATAATTCCAAATAAGTTTCTCCTGTCAGGTTACATTCGAGAAATACTGGTCCAATCAAACGGTCCCCAAAAATACCGGCCCAGACATTGAGTTTTTGGGGAGTTTGAGTATGGACTTCATGGAAAACATGTGGATTGGCATCTGACCAATAACGACAATTATGACGATTCAGTCAAATTCAAAAATAATGTAGACTCATCAGAAAAGCAGATGTTGAAAAGGAAATTCTCATCACCATCTATTCTCGTAGTCATGATTTCACAAAATTCCTGTCCCTTATCAAAATCATCTTCATTCAATTGGTGTACCAAATGTATTTTGTAGGGGTGGAATTTATGATGTTTCAGGATTCGGCGGATACTGGTTCTACTGATATTTGTAACACTAGCCAATTTCCTTGTGCTCAATGTTGGGTCTGCATGAACTTGTCCTAAAAGTGCAACTTCAACAGCTTCATTTCTCAACGGAAATTCACGTTCTGGGTCTCGTTTTTTGTTGGCTACTGATCCAGTTTGAAGAAATTTTTGCACTAATTCTAGAATGTATTTTCTAGCAACAAGTTTATCTGGATGCGGTAAATATCTAGTTACATCACACATGCACTCCGAATATGGGGAAAACACTTTTCTTACGTGTTTTTGCCTCCTGAACACGAATCCGAAATGCGGCGGTCTCATACCGTTTCAGAGTTACATCGCTTTTTCCGAAATAAATTTCAAGCACCGTTTTCTCGCACAAAACTCACTCAAAATGCCTCCTTCTTTTACCAGCATAAACAATACACCTAAATCCTTATTTTCGGACAACTTTGCACAAAATATCGTCGTTTTATCGAAAAGATCCTCCTTCTTACACAGTCCGATTCATTTATTACCAGACATGAAAAATTAAAAAAGGTAATAAATGTCATCTGAAAAAGAAAGTAGAATTGATCATTGGCAACTGTGTAAGAAGGCAGAATTTTTCGATAAAACCGACGATATATTGTGCAAAGTTGTTCCGAAAATAAGTGATTAGTGTATTGTATGATGTAAAAAGAAGGACATTGAGTTTGTGCAAAAACGTCTTGAAATTATTCGAAAAGCGATTAACTGAAACGGTATGAGACCGCCGGATTCGTGTTCAGGAGGCAAAAACACGTAAGAAAAGTGTTTTCCCCATATTCGGAGTGCATGTGTGATGTAACTAGATATTTACCCTGGATGCGTTTCATTGAACAAAATAGCTGTACGGTAACCGCAATCATCATTCTTAAAAAAAATGTTATTATTTCAACTCTTTCCGCGATCGTATACACCATTATTGCGGAAAGATATTCAGCAGCTTTAGTCAAGTAATTCACTCTAATGTCGTTCGATCAAATATCAGTTTGACACTGATAGACGTCCACAAGTGCGATTTGGCGAAAAATTCTCATATATGTTTTTGTTGTACTCGTATTTGAGTCGAATTCGAGAAAACGTCTTTTTATCGATTCTTAAGAACCTTAAATTTTTTTCGATCAAGTAAATGAGGATGAAATAACAGTTTGAAACGGAATTGCAAGTTATTTGTTGTTAACAGTTATATCATTTAATTCCTTAACAATGATAATTATCTTTGAACAGTTGCATTGTTAGATGTTATTTTTATTGATTGAGTGAATAAGAAGTGATTTCCCAACTTCAAGTTCCTATATCTCGAAAACAAATCGATAGAATAAATTTATTTTTGTTGTTTGATATTGAGAAGGAAAATACATTTCAAATGAGGTATCACTTGCTATATGTTGCCATTTAAAAATTTCATCGCGAACCATGTCCCCCTCGTAAATGTAGTTGACGTGTCCGAGCGTTTTTATATAATTCGGTTCTGCCGACCTACATAGCCGCTGTTTCGTTTTCAATGGCCCACTCTGTATATATTTTTTTTTGAAACCATTAGAATTTTTTCCTCATGACAGTACAACACATTTTGATTTTTGATTGGCTTATTCTAATGTTTTATCAAATTGTAAAAAAAAATCAAGACACCTACAAAAAATCAAAGAAAAAGGAATCCTCAAACCCATAAGGAAAAATCATAATATTCTTTAATATTTCTATCGAATCCTCAAATATCGCGACTTCTTGTGAACAATCCTGCCCAAGGTCATCGAGCTCCTAACGGCATTTCTTTCGGAATTACCCACACCACACTTTCAATTTCGCGAATGTTCATTTCTCCCCGAACTTGAAGGATTCGATAACGAAAGACAATTCCCGAAAGAGAAGCGGCGATGTCCCTAGGAATTGAAACCGACAACTTCGAGAAAACTTCGTTCCCGATTTCATGTCGAGGACTTATGAGGATCTGGAAAGTTTCCGCATTGCCTCTTATTCCAACATAATATGATCTTGTTATTCCGTTATGGCGGCTCTCCACAATGCTGATTCTTATAGAGCATTTCAAGAAACGTTGAATAACTCAACATGCAACATAAAATGAATTATTGATAAAAAAACTTTTTAAAGACAAACTTTCATTCAAATGCACTAAAAAGTAAAAAAAAATTGTTTTGGGTGTGTGACGTAGGTTATTCCGTGAGATATAGATTCAAAACCTTGTCGCGCAAGGTTTTCAGTTCCAATACAAAAGCGTCAAGCTTTTTAATCTGTAACTCACGGAATAACCTACGTCACACATCCTAAGCAATTATTTTTTAATTTTCAGTACATTTGAATAAAAGCTTGTCTCAAAACGGTTTTTTAATTATTTTATTTTGTGCTTTTCAGTACTTACGTACGCCTTAATCTATGCATTTTTGTTAAGGCATCGTTATTATGAGGCATTTTTTTCCTGTCAGTGCTGATAGTCTACTCGACAAGTTGAAAATGGTCTAAAATAGAGATACTGCTCTTAAAATTATGTGTGATAGCTCATTGGATCCGGAATAACGCCTAGAAAAATGTGCCAAAAGCGTGTATTAGCACATAAAAAATTGCAAAAGTTATAAACAATTGAAGATGAAAAAAAAAATGGCATTTCGTTTTTTGCCAATATTCCATAAACTATTGATATTTAGGAAATTTCAAAAAAAGATTCCGAAAGAGCAGGAAATTTCCAATAAAAAACTCCCAACTCCCGACACTCTATCTGCATTATTTATAATTTCAATTTAAGGCTGAAAATGGGTCTCCGAGCGACATTTTTAGGTTGCACGCGCGGTGTCAAAAGCGAGTACGACACATTAATTAATTTATTTAAGGTATTAAATATATTTTTTTTAATTTGAAAAAATTATGGTGTATTTGAAACACTATAAATAATTTATTCCTGTTGAAAATTTTACTTAAAGTGAATTTTTTAACAAGTGAAACGATTGTTAACTAACAAAATTTTCTCGAACTTCCATCTTAATTGTAAATGAAAAAAAATTTTCAAATAATTGTCGTAAAAAATTTTCGTTTCGTAGAGCCTTTCTTATATACATACTCAACGAGATCACGCTATAAAAGATGAAAAAATATTCATACTTTGTTTATAATAATGTTTGTACTTGAACAAAAACTAAAAAATCCAAGTAATGTTGTTAAAAAAAAATTTTTTCTGTTAATTATCATGTAATCGTTTTTTTTTATCAATACAAGATATAAATTGATTTGCAAAAAAAATTTTTCCCGCCATTTGTTGATAATTTTTTTTTAAACAAATTGATTATTTCAATATTAAAAAAAAAAAATAATCACAACTTCATTATATTACAATTTTAAATTTTTATTGAAAATTAAAAATTTTTTTTAATGTTTTTTTTTTTTTAAAATTGTTGAGAATTATTTTTTTCCTAAAAATCATAATTGACAGTCCTCTATAAGTAACAAAATTTTTTCATCAACAATTCCATTGTTTATTAACTTAACAATTTGTTATAAACAAATTTTTAACTTTGTTAGATTTTTTTCTGAAACTTCTAAAATTTACAAAAACAACCATATATAACAAAGTATAAAAAAAAATTTTTTTATTAAAAATTTGTTTTTTGATAATAGGATGGAATTGTTGATAAAAAAAATGTGTTTTGTTACTTTATAGAGGACTGTCAATTATGATATTTAGAAAAAAAAAAATCCTAACTAGTTATTTAAACAATAGAAATATAAAAAAAACGATTATAAATAATTAAAAATTGTTATTAAGGAATTTTTTTTCTTCAAAAATCATAATATTTTTAATATAATAAAGTTGTGGAGAAAAAAAATTCAAAAATATTGAAATAATCAATTTTTTATGAAAAATTTATCAAAAATGGCGTTTTTTTTTTTAAATTAATTTATATCTTAAAAAAATATGATGATTAAGGGAAAAGCAAATTTTTCAACAACAATACTTGGATTTTTTTGTTTTTGCTCAAGTACAAAAATTATTATAAACAAGGTATGAATATTTTTTTAAACTTTTATGGCGTGATCTTGTTAAGTATGTATATAACAAAGGCTCTACGAAGCGAAAAATTTTTACGACAATTATTTTAACATTTTTTTAAATTTACAATTATGATAGAAGTTCGAGAAAATTTTGTTAGTTAACAATCGTTTAACTTGTTGAAAAATTTACTTTAGGTAAAATTTCAACGGGAATAAATTATTTATAGTGTTCCGAATACACCATAATATTTTCAAATTTAAAAAAAAATATTTAATACCTTAAATAAATTAATTAATGTATCGTACTCGCTTTTGACGCCGCGCGCGCAACCTAAAAATGTCGCTCGGAGACCCATTTTCATCGTTAAATTAAAATTATAAATAATGTAGATAGAGTTCCGGGAGTCGAAAGTTTTTTATTGGAAATTTTCCCCTCTTTCCGAATATTTTTTTGAAATTTCTCAAATATTAATAGTTTATGAAATATTGGCAAAAAACAAAATGCCATTTTTTTTTCATCTTCAATTGTTTATAACTTTTGCAATTTTTTATGTGCTAATACACGCTTTTGGCACATTCTTCTAGGCGTTATTCCGAATCCAATGAGCTATCACACATAATTTTAAGAGCATTATCTCTATTTTAGACCATTTTCAACTTGTCGAGTAGACTATGAGCTATCTAGTCCTTCAATGAGGAGACATCTAAAGATTAACTAAAAATCAATAATCTTCTACTAATTAGTCTCCAACCCCGAAAACCCCCACATACCAATTTTGAATAGAATCGGACCATAAACATAGAGATCATCGGCCATATTGGAGCCGCTATTTTGATTTTATGAATTTTGAAGGAAAATTAATATTCTTCGACCCTGAAAACCCCCACATAACAATTTTGAATGGACAAACAGAAATTCTATGAGATGCCATTTCAATATCATAAAATTTTCACGAAAAATTCATAATCTCCCACTGTGAAAACCCCCACTTACAAATTTTGATAAAAATCGGACCATAATCACAAAATTCCTCTTCCATTTTGGAGCCGCCATCTTGAATTCATAAATTGACAAAAAATTCATAATCTCCGACCCCGAAAACCCTCACACACCAATTTTGAATCGAATCTTACCATCATCACAAAACTCGTCCGACATCTTGAAGCCGCCATTTTGTTTTTTCCTCGAATGTCGGCAAGTGCTCCAAAAATGAATTACAAATTTTGAACCGCAAAGAATGACAGAATGACATACGAACGAAGCAAGTTGAATAAAAGCTTGTAATAAAAACCTATAAGAAAGGGTTATTTTTTATGTCGTGGCACTTTAATTTTTCGTATATTCCAAACATATTTTGAAATACATGCATATTGGAACTTGTTTGGTTGAATATGGTTACTTTGCGTATCAATCATTCCAAACTGTTGAGTAAAATTTTATAGGTTTTTTTTTCGCTTATTATCGAATGTTGATAATTTTTTCATTTCAGAATTATATTTTTTGGTGGACTATCAACTGTATACAGTGGAAAATTGCGTCTGTGAAAAATAGATTGAAGAAAAAATTGTGGCATATCAGACAAATTATTAAATAAAATTAAAGAAGTAACTATCTTCAAGCGAGATTCGCACCCACGACCTCTAAATCTCTAGTCATATTCTCTAACAACTGAGCTCTGAGCTCTCCATACCGCTTTCTCTTCCAGGGCCCCTATATCAGCCCGTGAAACCAGAAATGAACGAGGAAGAAATGTTAATAATATAAATATGGACTTAGCAACAATTCTCGAATGGGGATCTAATAACTTGGTAGAATTCAATGCAAACAAAACACAAGCATGTCTTTTCTCTAGAAAAGCCGATCTCACTGTGCCTAACATAACTTCGTCAGGAGTAACCATACCACTGAAGTCATCCATATCGATGCTTGGTATTACTATCAGCAATAACCTTTCCTGGGAAAATCACGTGAGGTCCATTGCCAAAAGTGCATCCCAAAAACTTGGTTTTTTGTTTCGTGCCAAGAGCTATTTCACCCCCAGTCAGCTGCTTATGATCTATAAGGCACAGATCCGACCTGTCCTGGAATACTGTTCCCATATTTGGAGTGCGGCACCTAAACATATCCTGAGGCTATTGGATTCTGTCCAAAAAAGGGCAATTCGTCTCGTCGGTGATGCCTCGCTTACAAACTCGCTCACTTGTCTGGAACACCGTAGAAAAGTTGGCGATTTGTCTCTATTTTATAGATATTTTCATGGGCGATGCTCTTCTGAAATATCAACAATCGTTCCTGCTTTGGCAGTCTCTTCGAGATTAACCCGTCAAGTTCAGTCATCACACCCCTTCGTGGTCACTTTGGAGACCTGCAGAACATCACTTTCCAAAGACTCGTTCATCCAACGAACAGCGAGGCTTTGGAACTCATTGCCTAGGGAGGTGTTCCCCGAGGCATACAACCTCCAGAAATTTAAGAAGAACACCAACTCCTACCTTCTTTCCCTTGGTTCCCACGATGTTCTCTGAACATTACAGGATATCCCTTTTCGTGGGAACCAGAACATAAAAAAAAAAAAAAAAGCTATTGAAGTCATAGGTACCGTCCGCATATTTGTGAATCGCTTTTTCCCATAATTTAATGTTAGTGTTAGGAAGGTAGAAACGATCTCGAGTACTCATCAGTGGCCATCAAGACCAATTAACCTACTTATCAAATATGTTTCTGAGAACATTTTCAGGGTATATAAGTAAAAAGGAAAGGTAAACGGGAAGATGAAGTCAAATTTTGGATATTTCCAATTTTTCAGGAATTTTCAGTACTCTGAAGTGAAAAGTAGGCTGTATCTCGAGAACGCCAAAAGATGGAGAAATTTTGCGAACGCCAGTCGATTCAGAATGGCCGATTCAGTAGGTATAGAGGGTTTCCAGGAGAAAGTCAAAATATTTTTGTTGTGGTGAAAAACAAAGCCCTAAAAATCGACGAATATCGAAAATATTCGTATCGACTTCAAACTATAACAAAAGTAGGAAATTAGTGGAGATTCCAAAAATTTATTTTTTAGTAGACTTTATGGTGATAATTTTCATGATGAAAATAAAGTAAAAATTTGATATTTTGGGGGTGGCTTTTGCAGAAGTTCGGGAAAACTACCACTGCGAACTTATCAAATATTTTTCTGAGAACATTTCCAGGGTGTATAAGTGGAAAGGAAAGGAAACGGGAAGATAAGTCAAATTTTGGATATTTCCAATTTTTCAGGAATTTTCAGTACTCTGAAGTGAAAAGTAGGCTGTATCTCGAGAACGCCAAAAAATGGAGAAATTTCGCGAACGCCAGTCGATTCAGTAGGTATAGAGGGTTACCTGGAGAAAGTCAAAATATTTTTGTTGTGGTGAAAAAAGCATGCAATGCCAATCCCCTAAAAATCGACGATTATCGAAAATATTCGTATCGACTTCAAACTATAATCAAATTGTAGAAAATTCAGTGGAGATTCCAAAAATTTATTTTTTAGTTGACTTTATGGTGATAATTTTCATGCAATGATGAAAATAAAGTAAAATTTGATATTTTGGGGGTGGCTTTTGCAGAAGTTCGGGAAAACTACCACTGCGAACTTATCAAATATGTTTCTGAGAACATTTCCAGGGTGTATGAGTAAAAAGGAAAGGTAAACGGGAAGATAAAGTCAAATTTTGGATATTTCCAATTTTTCAGGAATTTTCAGTACTCTGAAGTGAAAAGTAGGCTGTATCTCGAGAACGCCAAAAAATAGAAAATTTTGCGAACGCCAGTCGATTCAGAATGGCCGATTCAGTAGGTATAGAGGGTTTCCTGGAGAAAGTCAAAATATTTTTGGTGTGGTGAAAAAATCATGCAATGCCAATCCCCTAAAAATCGACGAATATCGAAAATATTCGTATCGACTTCAAACTATAACCAAAATGTAGGAAATTCAGTAGACTTTATGATGATAATTTCCATGCAATGATAAAAACAAAGTAAAAATTCGATATTTTGGGGGTGGGTTTTGCAGAAATCCGGGGAAACTACCACTGCGAACTTATCAAATAATTTTCTGAGAAAATTTTCAGTGTGTATGGGTAAGAAGGAAAATGAAACGGGAAGATGAAGTCAAATTTTGGATATTTCCAATTTTTCAGGAATTTTCAGTACTCTGAACATCACCATCGACGTGACGGTTTCAATCGAGGTTCAGGAAGGTGAACCACTGATAAGATTTTGCCAAATATAGAATATGAAGTGGAAAATTGAGTCTGTGAAAAATACATGAGAGGAAAAATTGTAGCATATCAGACAAATCATTAAATTAAATTGAAGAAAAAACTATCCTGAGCTATTGAAGACATAGGTACCGTCCGCATATTTACCACTGCCACTGATGAGTACTCGAGATCGTTTCTACCTTCCTAACACTAACATTAAATTATGAGAAAAAGCGATTCACAAATATGCGGACGGTACCTATGTCTTCAACAGCTCAGTTGGTAGAGAATCTGACTAGAGATTCAGAGGTCGTGGGCTCGAATCTCGGTTGAGGATAGTTTTTCCTTTAATTTAATTTAATAATTTGTCTGATATGCCACAATTTTTCCTTTCATGTATCAACTGTATATTTCAATCAAGAAGTGTACTATCCCCCGAACTGAACAAAAAGGAGAAGTTTTTTTTTTGAGTACGCTTGAAAATGTTCATAAATTTGAAATAATTTTGCTCTTTCCGATGTACTCACCACGTTCTCTACTAGACCTTTTCTGGATTGCCGCAGCTTCTTCAGATATCCGAAGACGTCGAACTTATCTTCTTCTTCAGCCAGCTCCATGTTTGCGTCTACCGAGAGATACACACCTGATCTGCCACCTCCATCGCTAGAAAATGAAGAGAAATATCACAGAGTTTTGAGAAATTAAAATAGAAAATGCCAATTTTGGAATTGGCGAGGAAGATAGTTGATGAAAGTTTAAGTTAAGTATATTATTTTGCTATACATATTTTTCAGATGGGGATGAACTAAATTAAAAAAGTAATGTTTAGTTTTGAATATGCAGAGAAGGAAGCAGTATTATATTAATATACAGAGTGGGCCATTGAAAACGAAACAGGGGCTCTGTAGGTCGGCAGAACCGAATTATATAAAAACGCTCGGACACGTCAACTATATTTTCGAGGGGGACATCGTTCGCGATTAAATTCACCCGAAATACATTCCATCCCTCGGAGCTGTGACCACCACCCCTAAATTTTTAAATGGCAACATATGGCAAGTGATACCTCATTTGAAAGGTATTTTCCTTCTTAATATCAAACAACAAAATAAATTAATTCTTCGATTCGTTTTCGAGATATAGGAACTTGAAGTTGGGAAATCACTTTTTATTCACTCAATCAATAAAAACAATATCCGATAAAGCAACTGTCGCAATAATAATTATTGTCAATGAACTAAATGTTCAAACTGTCCTCACATTTCGTAGCATTTCCAGCGTTATTCGACGGCATTCTTCAATAATTCTCCTTCGTAAATCTTCCAGAGATTCTGGTTCGGTTGCAAATATTTTATTTTTCAAGTGACCCCACAGGAAAAAGTCGAGTGGGGTTAAAACTGGAGATCTGGCTGGCCACTCTATAGAGCCTCTTCTTCCAATCCAACTTCCAGGAAACATTCTATCCAAAAACGCCCTAACAGGCTGTGCATAATGTGTTGTTGAAATATCAAGTGGTCTTCATGGTAACGATCGTCATTTTCAATGATGTCTACTAATTGTGGAAAAACAAATTCATTCAATAATTCCAAATAAGTTTCTTCTGTCAGTTTACCGTCGAGAAATACTGGTCCAATCAAACGACCCCCAAAAATACCGGCCCAGATATTGAGTTTTTGGGGAGTTTGAGTATGGACTTCATGGAAAACATGTGGAAATTCTTCTCAGCATCTATTCTCGTAGTCATAATTCCACAAAATTCCTGTCGCCTATCAAAATCATCTTCATTCAATTGGTGTACCAAATGTATTTTGTAGGGGTGGAATTTATGATGTTTCAGGATTCGGCGGATACTGGTTCTACTGATATTGGTAACACTTGATGTACATAACGCTGCTCTATGTACATAACGCTGCCCATGTACATAACGCTGCCTATGTACATAACGCTGCCTGGCTCAAATTCTCTAACAAAACAGATGATGCAGGTCATCAAGCCGAGGCCTTCGCCATTACTCATGGTCTAGAACAACTGGTCGAGCTACCAACCCGCATCCCTGATGTCAACAACCAGTCTGCCAATACACTAGATCTTTTCCTCACCACCAATCCTGACCCGTATAGAATAGAAGTTTGTGCCCCACTTGGAAACTCTGATCACACCCTCATTTCCACAACATGCTCTTTCCATTTACCATCGAGCTGCACAATACCACCCCGTCTCATGTGGCATTACAATTCGGCCGACTGGGAAGGTCTACGTATGTTTTTCTCAGCGTTTCCATGGAAGAGAGTTTGTTTCTCTTCAGTAGATCCAACACGATGTGCTGAGACAATTTCTGAAATCATCATGTTGGGGATGCAAACTTACATACCGAATACCGAAAGAAGAACATCATCCGATAAGACCTGGTTTAACAGAAACTGCTCTAGAGCTGTGGCTTCCAAACAGGCAGCATACCATCGATGGCTAAAAAATCCGGGCCCTGAGACCAGAGCAGCATATGTCGAGGCTGGAGGCATATGCAAAGAGACAATAGAATGCTCAAAAGATGCCCACAATGCCAAAATAAGATCAAAACTTGCTGAATGTCCTAACGGATCCCGTTCATTTTGGTCTTTCGCCAAAGCTGTGGGAAGAAACTTCACTTCCAGCTCATTTCCTCCTCTAACCAAAGAAGATGGAACACTAGCAACGACTGCCCAGGAAAAAGCCAATATCTTTGCGAACCTATTTGCTGGAAATACCACTCTGGATTCATCGGGAAAACAACCCCCGAACATTACACCTATTGACAGTCACATGCCCGAGATTACCTTTCGCCAACGTACTATCAGAAAGATTTTGCTGGGTCTCAACACCAACAAAGCCTGTGGATCTGACGGAATCCCGCCGATTGTTCTCAAGAAATGTGCCCCTGAACTAACACCTGTTCTTTGCAAGTTGTTCAACCACTCTTACAATTTGGGGGTATTTCCGTCCAATTGGAAAATTGCAAGAGTACAGCCAGTCCCTAAAAAAGGCCCTACCTAGCAACTACAGACCTATCGCACTGCTATCTATTATTTCAAAGGTCATGGAAAAAGCCATCAACATCGAGCTCATGAAATATCTGGAAGACTCAGGAATTGTCAACGATAGGCAATATGGCTTCCGCCATCAGAGATCAACTGGTGACCTGCTCGCTTACGTCTCACATATATGGCAGCTATCTATTGAAAAGTATGGAGAAACTTTAGCTGTGGCATTAGATATCTCCAAGGCGTTCGATCGAGTTTGGCACCAGGGACTCCTCGCCAAGCTTCCGTCTTATGGCTTGCCTCCTCAGCTGTGTTCTCTGCTTGCTAGTTTTCTCTCAAACAGGTCTCTCCATGTAGTGGTCGATGGAGTTTCATCTGACACTCTACTCATGAATGCTGGTGTTCCGCAAGGATCTATTCTTGCACCAACACTATTTCTACTTCACATCAACGACCTGTTGAAAGCAACTTCATGTCCAGTACACAGCTTTGCCGATGATAGTACCCTCCATACCGCTTTCTCTTCCAGGGCCCCTATATCAGCCCGTGAAACCAGAAATGAACCAGGAAGAAATGTTAATAATATAAATATGGACTTAGCAACAATTCTCGAATGGGGATCTAATAACTTCGTAGAATTCAATGCAAACAAAACACAAGCATGTCTTTTCTCTAGAAGAGCTGATCTCACTGTGCCTAACATAACTTTGTCAGGAGTAACCATACCACTGAAGCCATCCACATCGATGCTTGGTATTACTATCAGCAATAACCTTTCCTGGGAAAATCACGTGAGGTCCATTGCCAAAAGTGCATCCCAAAAACTTGGTTTTTTGTTTCGTGCCAAGAGCTATTTCACCCCCAGTCAGCTGCTTATGATCTATAAGGCACAGATCCGACCTGTCCTGGAATACTGTTCCCATATTTGGAGTGCGGCACCTAAACATATCCTGAGGCTATTGGATTCTGTCCAAAAAAGGGCAATTCGTCTCGTCGGTGATGCCTCGCTTACAAACTCGCTCACTTGTCTGGAACACCGTAGAAAAGTTGGCGATTTGTCTCTATTTTATAGATATTTTCATGGGCGATGCTCTTCTGAAATATCAACAATCGTTCCTGCTTTGGCAGTCTCTTCGAGATTAACCCGTCAAGTTCAGTCATCACACCTCTTCGTGGTCACTTTGGAGACCTGCAGAACATCACTTTCCAAAGACTCGTTCATCCAACGAACAGCGAGGCTTTGGAACTCATTGCCTAGGGAGGTGTTCCCCGAGGCATACAACCTTCAGAAATTTAAGAAGAACACCAACTCCTACCTTCTTTCCCTAGGTTCCCACGATGTTCTCTGAACATTACAGGATATCCCTTTTCGTGGGAACCAGAACATAAAAAAAAAAAAAAACTAGCCAATTTCCTTGTGCTCAATGTTGGGTCTGCATGAACTTGTCCTGAAAGTGCAACTTCAACAGCTTCATTTCTCTACGGAAATTCTCGTTCTGGGTCTCGTTTCTTGTTGGCTACTGATCCAGTTTGACGAAATTTTTGCACTAATTCTAGAACGTATTTTCTAGCAACAAGTTTATCTGGAAGCATTTCATTGAACGAATTAGCTGTACGGTTACTCATCATTCTTGAAAAAAATTGTAATTATTTCAACTCTTTCCGCGATGGTATATTCAGCAGCTTTAGTCAAGTAATTCACTCTAATGTCGTTCAATCAAAGATCAGTTTGACACTGATAGACGTCCACAATTGCGATTTGGCGAAAAAATATATCTCATACATGTTTTTGTTGTACTCGCATTCGAGTCGAATTCGAGAAAACGTCTTTTTATCGATTCTTAAGAACCTTGAAAAATTTTCTATCAAGTAAATGAGGATGAAATAAAAATTTGAAACGGAATTGCATGTTATTTGTTGGTAAACAGTTAGATCATTTAATTCCTTGACAATGATCATTATCTTTGAACAGTTGCATTGTTAGATGTTATTTTTATTGATTGAGTGAATAAAAAGTGATTTCCCAACTTCAAGTTCCTATATCTCGAAAACAAATCGGTAGAATTAATTTATTTTTGTTGTTTGATATTAAGAAGGAAAATACCTTTCAAATGAGGTATCACTTGCCATATGATGCCATTTAAAAATTTAGGGGTGGTGGTCACAGCTCCGAGGGATGGAATGTATTTGGGGTGAATTTGGCGTTTTTATATAATTCGGTTCTGCCGACCTACAGAGCCGCTGTTTCGTTTTCAATTGCCCACTCTGTAGAATATTTTTGGTGGAATTATCTCTTACTTGCAATGCACTACCATGGGTCCGGCTTCGTTAGATTTGATGACGTGCCCCACAACAGCCCTGACCCTTCTCCTGAATTCCAGAAGGGCATTAGCGAAAGGACACGAGTGGCTGTGCCATTGGGTGTAGTGGAATTGAAGGATCGTCCTGTCTTCCGTTATTCCCTGGAAATGAAAAAAGAAACTCTATTCATTCTCTCAAAGGACTGGAAATATCCAGTTGTCATTGTGAGCGACGTTTGAAAAGAAAAAACGTGAATGCCTTTTTCGCTCGAAATATCGAATCCCGAAGATTCCTCTTGAACGAGGCAGGCAGAAAATCGTAATTATGTGGTAGATTCTCTGTCATTTGCTATTTCAGCATTTCGGAAATCAGTTTCGAGTTTCAGAGAAATCGATTCATCCTGGAAAAGGAGAATTTATTTGAAGACGTCCATGGAGAATTGTTCAATGTCTGAACCAGAGCTTGCCGATATTTACGAAAAGGAAAACTTTTTCGAATTAATATTGGGAAGGAATATTTTTCTCGAAATTGATGAATCTACGATATAATTGAAGCTATTTTATGTAATATACAGGGTGAGTCAGAAGTACTTTGACAAACTTCAGGAGGCGATTCCTCACAATATTCTAATATGAATTGTCCACATAAATATATCAAGAGTTTGAGGCTAGCGAAGTGTATACACTCTTGTTTCAAAAGGGAGGTTGAGAAAGAAGTATTTTTCAGTGTATAATTTTTTAATTTAATTACAAAGCTTGGTTAAGCTGAGCGCTTTCGGCTATTTGCCATCATCAGAGCTTCAATTGTCAAATTGTGGTGAGATTCCATCTCTAAAGAGACACAGAAACATAGTGTACATAATGGATATTACAACATAAAATGAAATAAAAGTAAATACGTGTTCAGCCTTTCGACAACAAACTGGGTTAAAAAATTATACACTGAAAAATACTTCTTTCTCAACCTCCCTTCTGACATAAATATATGTCCGAAAACGCTTCCTTTCCAAGATACAGGGTGTTAAAGTTTTATTTTTATTTTCGTTTTTTTCAAATTACTTTCGAAATACTGACCTTAATCGAACGAAAATTGGTAATGAGAGGTTTTTTGACGTGTCAAATTCGAACCCGATGCTATTATTGCTCTTACTCGTAGGGGGTGCCACCTACACGTCTTTTACTTTTTTGAAGATTCATAACTTTTTTGAGCGTACTTCTAGCACATTTTTCAGTAGAAAAATCAATTTCTCTATCATATCTACGTAAAAAAGCTACCCAAGTTACAAGTCGCTATAAGCAACCGTTTTCTAGATATTTGGACTTGAAAATTTCATGTCGATTATTTGATAATCGATGCGTGTTGAAGTTATTACCATTATTTTGCATTTTTCACAAGAATGCTTAGGAAATGAATTTGACGTTTCAGTAAGTAGTTTTGGTTTTTTGTAGGGGGCGTCAACTATTCTATTTATTTATACTCGTTTGAAATAGTTATTTTTGTATCAAGGGTGCAAAATCTGTATTTGTTTTAATAAAATTTACCAGAAATATCAACATTTTATTTCAAGAAATTTTGAATATGTAGAATAAAATAAAGGAAACTAAATTGTATTCAAATGAATTGTTCAGAGTGTCCACCTTCAGCGAAGATACAGGCATTCATTCTTCTAGTCATTGAATCTCGTACCCGCTCAAAAATTATTAGTGTGTTTCTTATTGTTATTGTTATTGTTGTTATTATTAGGTTGTTATTGTTGTTTTTGTTATTGTTGTTTTTGTTATTTTTATTGTTATTGTTATTGTTGTTGTTATTGTTATTGTTATTGTTCTACTATTCGGTTTCTCAGATCTTCCCCGTTTGCTACTGGAGTTTTATAAACTAGTGACTTCAAATGTCCCCAAAAGCGGGTTTAGATCTGGGGACCTTGGTGCCCACGCCTGGTTAGGTTCTTCTACACCCCTACCGATCCATCGATTTGGATAGACAGTGTTAAGGAATTCCCTGGCTACAACGCTAAAATGGGCCGGGGCCCCATCATGCATGTCTCTGTAAGTTGCGCCATTCAGTCGGAACGGAAGAAAGAAAGGACCTATCAAGTAATTATCAATTATTGCCGCCCATACATTTACAGAAAATTGATACTGATAATGTCCTTCACTAACTGCGTGCGGATTTTCCAGAGCCCAAACACGGTTGTTATGAAAGTTTCGGGAGAAGTTTGCCTCGTCCGTGAAGATTACATATCTTAAAAATTGAGGATTTCCAGCCAATTTTCTCAAAAACCACTGACACATAGTAATGCGTTGGGGAAAGTCTCGTGGCAAAAGAGCTTGTACCCTTTGAATATGGTATGGATAAAATTGTTGATCGTGGATAATTCTCCAAACCGTGGACTGAGTAGAATTGAGAGCTTCAGCAATTATTCTTGTACTTGTTTCTGGATTCTCATCGAGAGCGTTCAAAACAGCTTCTTCCAATTCTGGGGTTCGGACTGCTCATGGTCTTCCAATAATATCAGCTGCCCTCTTGAAGCTACCTCTTTCTGCCAAACGACGGTGGAGACTGGTAAATGTTGGAGCTGAAGGCAGTACTCGATTAGGAAATCGCTCCTGGTAAATACGTCTTGATTCGCGCGCATTGCCATCCGCAAGGACATAAACGAAATGCATAACGGCTAAATGAGCATTATTGTTTAAATAATCCATTTTTTCAAAATTCGTGTTTTATAACTTACAGAAACATCAACAAAACAACAAAACGTTTAACTATCACATAATATATAATTACCAAAACTACTTACTTAAACGTCAAATTCATTTCCTAAGCATTCTTGTGAAAAATGCAAAATAATGCTAATAACTTGTAACGATATATCTGTTACATTTCTTATTTATATGCTCTATGCTCGAGATCATTACATTACCTATTGAAAATCTTAGCGACATCTAACCGTCGGTAATGGAACAATCATTACGGCTAAAAGGAGAAGAGCTGTCGCAAATGATCTGACAGGACGTGGATATTTAACAGGATGCATGTGACATTCTCGCCCCTTTTCTGATCTTTCGGCAATTAAGATACATTGTTTTCCTGAAGCTCGTCGGCTATTAAAGAGTAGAATATGCCATGTTGAAATAATTTATTGAATCAGAGCATTTTCCTTTCTCCGCGAATATGAATTCAAATCAGTGAATAGTGATATCAAGAAAGGTGAGTGAGAACTTATGTTTGGACCGTAGATATATTAAATATGTCACATTCAAATAATTTTTAAGAGAACGTTATATAATTCTTTACAAGGGAAGAATCTGAAGTTATCTACGCATTTTGGTTATGAAAACAGTAATTAGATTTATTTAGGTCAATCTGACTAAAAATAGCAGTGTCGTTCACTATATATTTTTGAAGAATTATGAATCCCACATGTATATATTTTTTATGAGTTTTTATATATCTTTGGTATGGTTCCATATTTGGTAACAATAATCACCGAGCTGTGATTTTGATGTGGTTGAAATGATCTAATATGTATATTTCATGTATAAATTTGGTACTTGGAATTTGGAATTTTCTTTGAATTTTCAGAAACCTTTTTGAAGAAGTATTTGACGACTGGTCAAACATTTATTCTCATATACGTTTCTTGAATATCGCTGAAATTGAAGTCATTTTCGTAAATCAAATTCAACAAACTTGATTGTCTCAAATTTTGATTTTCAATTATTGATAACGAAATATCTTGGCTGTTTAAGATCAGAGAAAAAATCATCTCTTCCATATATAAAGCAATGATCAATTTTTGTTAATTCATAAGAATTATTCAAAAAAGTTCTTCAATTTCAGTATTGGATATTATTCATTTGTATACTCAATTACTTTTAAGTAATAATCTCTTGATGAGATTACACTCAACTGTAACAACAATGAGTTGAGGAGTGCATTGAAAAGATTCCAAGTTTCAAGAAATATAATTTTTGTATATCAAACTCTGACACAAACAATATTGTTTTCATATTGAATCGCTGAGAACACACTTGATGGATCAGAAGCTGATGTTCGTGTTAACCTGATCGGTAGCCCAGCAGCTATAAGTACCCCCTGATTGCGAGCCAATTCACTTCGTGGAGTTTAGCTAAGTGCTAGACAAGGAAAAATACAATCAAGGTACATCGTCATCGAAAAAACCGACAGTTCAGCAAAACAAAACAATATTAGTTTTTTACGTTGGAATAAGAAAATAAATTTTTGAATTCAAATGTTCTGAATTTGGAAGAGATGTAAATTTTTGTAAATAGATTATTATAAGTTGGTATTTGTTTTATTGTTGTAGTTATTTACAGAAGGAAGGTTAATTGATGTGCAATCATTATTGAATAAGGTTTTGGATTTTTGTTCTAGTTTAAATAAAAATTCTGGCGTCCATTCAAATTTACAATTTCTAAAACTTTGCTTGAAACATAAAAAATTTGAAACTAGCAAAGCGGTCCAAAGAACTCCACACCGCTCTTCACTGAATAGTCTGGGATTCTATTTCAACAAATAACTAGAACTATCATTACAAACTTCAACACGCATCGATTATCAAATAATCGACTTGAAATTTTCGAATCCAAATATTTAGAAAACGGTTGCTTATAGCGACTTGTAACAGGGGTAGTTTTTTCACGTAGATATGATGGAGGAATTGATTTTTTCACTGAAAAATGTGCTAGAAGTACGCTAAAAAAGTTATGGATCTTCAAAAAAGAAAAATACGTGTAGGTGGCGCCCCCTACGAGTAAGAGCAATAATAACATCAGGTTCGAATTCTACACCTCAAAAAACTCCTCAATACCAAGTTTCGTTTAATTGAGGTCAGTATTTAATAAAAAAAACAAAATAAAAATAAAACTTTAACACCCTGTATCTTGGAAACGAAGAGTTTCCGGACATATATTTATTTGGACAATTCATATTTGAATATTGTGAGGAATCACCTCCTGAAGTTTGTCAAAGTACTTTTGAATCACTCTGTATATCATATAAGGCACGCAGAAAAGCAAGCATAATATTTGAATCTTGGAAAAAATGTCCCGAAAAATTATTTTCTCATCCATTTGTGCTTTCTTCCAACGCCGAATTTCCGCATCCTTTATAAAGTTTTACTGACCATCGGGCAGTTTTAATGCACTTAAGACAGTCTTTGAGTCTCAATAATAATTTTTTCAGGAATCGAGGTACTTGGAAACTAAACAATTCTATTTTGTCTGATGAAGAAACTACGAAACTTTGTGAATTGAATTGGCGAAGTTGGATTAGAGCAAAACATAAATACAGAAATAATTTGGAATGGTGGTGTGACTACGTGAAACTTAAAATGCAAATATTTTTCAAATGGAGAGCTATCCATAATGATAGAAAACAGAAAATTAATTTTTATTTGTCATGTTTAAATGAGCTCATGAACGAAAACGATTATAATAATGAAATCTTTGCTAAAATGAAAAAATTCAAAGCGCTTATAATAACGGAGCACCGCAAAAACTTAGAAGGTGTGAAAGTCCGAGCAAAAAATTTCGATATCGTTGAAAATGAAGACACTTCGCTTTTCCATATTATGAAAGAGAAAAAAATTATTAATGGCAAAATAGTAACAAAAATAAAATCCAATGAAATTATCTATGAAGGTAAGGATGAAGTTCTTGATGTATTTCAAAATTTTTTTGGTGAACTTTACTCACCCAAAGTAACTCACTGTGAAGATTTAGGCGATTTAGGTCAACTAAAAACTTTCACGGTTGAAGCAAACAAAAGTTTGGCGGAAGCAATCTCCAAAGCAGATGTGGAAAAAATTATTAGGTCTTCGAAGAAAAATAAATCGCCAGGTCCGGACGGATTGTCAACCGAATTCTACATACATTTTTGGGAGTTAATGAAACACGAAGTTGTTGGTTTTATGAATGTAATTCTTTCAGGTTGTGACTTACCGAAAAATTTCAAAAAAGGAATGATTGTGTTTGTTCCAAAGAAGGGTATGTCATCGGATATTAATGATTTTAGACCAATTTCGCTATTAAACACAGACTATAAAATGTTCATGAAATTATTGAAAGATCGACTTTTAAGACATCTCGGAAAGGTAGTCTCTACCGAACAGTCATGTATGTCAGAGTCAAAAAATATTTATTATTCTTTGAATAAATTGAGGGAAGTAGTTGCGATGGCAAATCAAACAAGAACTAATAAATTGTTACTGAGTATAGACTTTGACCATGCTTTTGATAGAGTTAATCACAAGTTTTTGTGGAAAGTTTTAGAGTCGATGAAATTAGACGAAAAAATTGTGAAGGTCTTGAAAAACTTATATGATGACACAAAATCTATTATTCAGGTTAATCGAAACATAACAAGGGAAATAAAGATCGAATCTGGGGTACGCCAAGGTTGTCCCATGTCAATGGTACTATTTGTTTTATATATTGAGCCCTTATTGTTAAAACTCAAGGAAAGGAAAATAGATATAAGTGTTTATGCGGATGATTTGACAATGGTTGTGGGAAAGATTGAAGAAATAAATGTTATAAAAAAATTAATACATGATTTCATATTAGATTCAGGAGCACAAATTAATAAAAAAAAATTGTGGCCTTGGAATTAGGACCGGTTAATAGGATAAAATTTCAGGACAATAAGTATGATTGGTTTCAGTTTAAGCACTCTATTAAGATATTAGGTATTTTTTTCTCGGCAAATTTTCACGAAATGTCTAGAGCTAATTGGCTAGAAGACAACAAAAAGTGATAATGAATAAAAGCCGCAATCTATCTCTCTTTCAAAAAGCGAAGTTCATAAATTGTTACGCGTTATCGGAAGCATGGTTTGTGGGTCAAATCCTTCCAATTCCAAAACTTGTTGCAAAAAGACTTTCCTCAATTTGTGGCTGGCGCTTATGGTATCAAATGCCCATGAGAGTAGCCAGAACGACTGTCATCCTACCAAACTCGATGGAAGGATTGAACATTCAGGATCCTTGGTATAAAGCAAACGCTCTGTTAATGCGTCGAATAATGGTAGACTCCCAAAATGGATTGGTAGAGCACTTCGGGCATATTGACGTAGTCAACCCACCATATCCATTCACCTATCCACATCAATTTTCTCATCTTAGAAGATTCATTTCCGAAGCTGCTTACATAGATAGAGATATAATTTTGAATCCAAATGTCAACACAAGGTCAAATAGCTGATTTAATTGATTCTTACCTATCCGAACGAAAGCAGGTTGTGGAGCAAAGTAGTGTGATATCTCCAGCAGTGAGTGTAACAGCAGGTGTGCCCCAGGGGTCAATCTTGGGACCCCTACTATTCCTAATATATGTTAATGATCTTCCACACCATATGAACCCTCTCAATACCATTCAGTATGCCGATGATACTACTTTTTATGAGAGTCACCCTGAACATGAATATCCAAAGCAACTGACTGACAACGCGTTGAGAAAAATCGAAAAAATTTTCGCTGCCAATAAGTTATGCTTAAACGTCAAAAAAACTGACACAATTACTTTCACACTAAAAGAGCTAAAGGACAGTTCAAAATCCATTAAGTTTTTGGGGGTAATACTGGACCAAAAACTTAATTGGAAAGACCACATCAAAGATCTCTCTACTAAGCTGTCCAGCACTCTTTACCTGCTTCGTAGAATCAATGAATTTGTTCCTTTTTATGTTTCGAGAGCTGCTTACATGGGGTTATTTCAGTCTAAACTGTCATACGGATTGGTTTTCTGGGGACTTTTAACTGATTGGGAAAGGGTATTTATTCTCCAAAAAACGGCTATTAGAATCCTGGGAAGGGCAAAACGGACTGACAGCTGTAGACCTCTATTTAAAAAATTTAATATATTAACCATTGCGGCTCTATACATATTTCAATGTCTCGTCTATATCAAAACACAAAATAACACCCCTAAAGTTAATCACAACCACGAATATCTTACCAGAAATGGCCACAATCTTCTTATGCCACAGCATCGACTGGCAATTACTCATAAAAGCTTCCTTACTGTGGCGATAAGGCTCTTCAACCATCTACCACCATATATGAGGAATTTACATTTGAATAAATTCAAAAAAAGGGCTGCTGGTTGATCTCTGCCCTTATGACGTTAGTGAATTTCTCAACTGCAAGTTTTAATACTTTGCTTTCTTAATGTGTCTGTTTTGTACTGTATAATACTTTGCCTTTTTAATGTGTCTGTTTTGTACTGTATTTACTTACCTTGACGATGCTAAATCTATTGTACTGATAATAAGCAAATAAATATATTGATTGATTTGATTGATATGAAAGGATGGTGGGGCAAAATAAAACAAAATCTTCAGTTGAACGTAAATCCACGGTTCAGAAAAATTGGGAACTCATATTCAGAAACATAAATGACCCGATTCTCAGTCACACACAAAAAAGTAAAATCTACCTTCTGACACACGATGCATTCCCATTCAGCAAAAACCTCTTCAAAATTGGAAAATCTCTCACTGACTTGGGTGCTATTTGTAATGCAAATGTTGAAACTCTCAAACACAAATTCATATGTAATGATCAAGCTCGCGCAATCACTGCTTACTTGTTAGGAGTTCTCGAAAAATTCACGAAATCGACATGTAATCTGGATGAGTTGTTGGATTTCAATTTCACATTCGGTAATAAAACCCCAAAGACAAGTTTGTAATTCAATGTGTGGCAAGTTCAATTGTACATGTCATTGAAACTCCCTTTATAGCTAATATAGCAGACTATGAGCAAATGTTGTTCAACAGTTCTAGAATTCTCTCTCTCTATGATGCAAACCTTTATCGATTTTTCCGTTCATGTTTAGCGTAGAAGAAATAGTGTTAAGTAATTAGGATTGCTATGTCAATTCCAATTGTCATGAATAGAGTATATGTATATTTTTGTAAATTGATGTAAAAGTTATCAATAAAGAAAAAGGAAAAAAAAAAGTTACGACTACACTTACCTTTTCGTCCTTTTTACACAGTCGGAACGTCCTGATGTGGAAATTGGCCAGCTCTTCTTCTCTCAATATCTGTATGTGAATGCCCCCGTAAGCTTCCTCAATTTCTTTGGACGCCGGCCAATATTGCACGCACATAACCTAAATGGCGGAGGATATAAATTACAGTGATTTCTCTCCTGTCACAGGCTATCTCATATCTCACCCTGATAAAATCGAACGTTTTCGTCAGCATCACGATGCAGCTGGCATTTTCCTGCCACACCATCCTCCAGAAGTCGGTGACGGTTTCTTCTGTTGGACCCTGGGTGACTATATAGGCGTTCGGTTTCAGAAGGATTAAAAAATATATAATAATTCAAAAAAATACAAATAAAAAATAGAAAAACTAATAAAATCAAAAAGACAATCTAAAATCTCCGGATGTATATAGGAACATCACATACACGTCACAAACTATAATAAGAAATAATTGAAATATAAATATAAAAATATGACAATAACTAACTCTAGGTGTATATAAAGAAAATATACACGTTACAAAACAAGTTACGACAGAAATTCCTCAACAGTGTAGCAGTTTTTTGACAATATGAGCTGCTTGACTTTTTTCTTGAAAATATGTACATTTCCTGAAGCTTTAATATCATCGGGAAGTTTGTTGTACAGTTTGCATCCCTGATATTCAAAGCTTTTTTGGTAGAGTGCAGTGCGATGTTGACTGGGTAAGTGAGTAAGTGGGCATTTCGTGTCAAATGGGTATGTGGTGGTCTGTTGGCAGCCAATAAGTTTTTGTTACGGTATACATATGTGCACGCCTCAAGTATACACTATGTCCGTAAAGTATGGAACAAATTCATTTTTAGCTAAACAGGTCATTTTAGGAAATAATCCTGAAACACGTCGATTTTTTATGTTAATTTACCGTATTTTAAAATAATAATCTAATATACAGGGTGAATTACGTTCGAGTAATGACGTCACCGTCATTTTTTTTGAATGGAACACCCCCATTTTGTCTCAATTTTCGGATTACTCTAGCTGAGCTGATTCCAAAAATGTATCAAAATGTATGATTCCAATTGGTACAGGGTGGACAAAAATACAATAGTTTTGTGTGTGCTCATAAAGTAACGCGTAACATTCTTTATTAGGTAAATTAACAATATTATCAAAAATACTTATTGTCTAGCGGCAATTGGTTCAAATGTAACACCCCGTAGTTTGCTACATGTTTAGAGTAATAAAAATGAGCTGTTTCCAAACATGTTTGGTACTTGTGGTCTAGCAGACAGAATATGACAAAAAATATTTCTTATCTATTTATAAAAAACATAGTCGTCTACTTTTTTGGGAAATGTCATTATTTGTTTAGTAATTTATTGATGTTCAGTGACAGTTTAGTACTACAATATTTTTGGTATTCGTGAATATTCGAATGATTGCTTAGATTTAATTGGAAGTAGAAATGGAGTTAAGTGTAAAACAAAGAATTGAAATACTTATGATGATTGGGTATGGAGACAGATCGCGAACTCAGATGGAAGTGTGCAATTTGTTTAATGATAAATATCCAGAAAGACCTATAACGCGTTCAACAGTCAGTAAGATTGAAACGAAATTTCGAGAAATTGGTAATGTTGAAAATGTACGCAAATCAGGTCGTCCCCCTGCAAATGCTGATACAGCATTAGATGTTTTACTGAGTTTTGAAGAAGATGCGCACAATTCTGTTCGTAAAGTTAGTCGCTATATCGGTGTTAGCAAAACAACGGTACACAAACTATTGAAGCTTGAAAAATGGCATCCTTATAAAATCAAACTTGTGCAAGAATTAAACGAAGATGATCCCGATAGAAGACTCCAATTTTGCGAAGAAATGATGGATAAATGTCACCGAGACCCTCTCTTGATACAAAACATTATTTTTTCTGATGAGTCCACTTTCATGTTAAATGGTGAGGTTAACCGTCAGAATTGTAGATACTGGGCAAAAGAAAACCCCCACTGGATGCGTGAGCATCATACACAATACCCTCAAAAGGTAAATGTATGGGCGGGAATTGTACGAAATCGAATCATCGGACCCTACTTTTTCGAAGGTAAATTTAAACGGGGCAACGTACCTTGAGTTTTTAAGGGGGTATCTCGTACCTACTTTACGTAATTTGTTTCCCAGCAGACGTAATCCTGGAGGTTTTGATGAAAGTTTATGGTTTCAACAGGATGGTGCACCTCCACATTATGCTGTAGATGTTAGAAGGTACCTAGATGAAATTTTTCCGAACAGGTGGATTGGTAGACGTGGACCCACTGAATGGCCAGCGAGGTCACCAGATTTAAATCCTTTGGATTATTTTCTGTGGGGCCATCTGAAGAATGTTATTTATAAAACGAAACCAGCAAATATTGCAGATGTACAAGAGAAAATTCGAACAGAAATAAACAATATTACGCAAGAAACCATACACAAGGTTCAACAAGAATTTGTACACCGTTTGGGTTACTGTCAAATACAGCAAGGGCTGCAGTTCGAACATTTATAAAGTCATGTATTCCAGCATATTCTGTCCGCTAGACAATAAGTATTTTTGATAATATTGTTAATTTACCTAATAAAGAATGTTACGCGTTACTTTATGAGCACACACAAAACTATTGTATTTTGTCCACCCTGTACCAATTGGAATCAACATGTGATACATTTTTGGAATCAGCTCAGCTAGAGTAATCCGAAAATTGAGACAAAATGGGGGTGTTCCATTTAAAAAAAATGACGGTGACGTCATTACTCGAACGTAATTCACCCTGTATATTAGATTATTATTTTAAAATACGGTAAATTAACATCAAAAATCGACGTGTTTCAGGATTATTTCTTAAAATGACCTGTTTAGCTAAAAATGAATTTGTTCCATACTTTATACGGACACAGTGTATATAGTCCTGCAACTGTTAATATTTTTAAGTACTGAAATGCTCCCCTACAGGAATCCCTAAATCCCAACTTAGCGATGATCCTTATAGCATATTTCTGTATTATGAACACTCGACCCACAGAGGAACTTGTGCCCCAGTTCGGTATGCCATACCTGAGGTGAGAATTGAAATTTGCATAGTAAAGCGTAAGTAGAATATCTTGACTGCAGTGATTGGAGAGAAATCTGAGAGAGTAGCAGGAATTTCTGAGTTTTTTGCACAAATTATCTACTTGTGGCTTCCATTGTAAATTGTTGTCGAAGACAACTCCTAACATTTTGGTTGTTGTTCTGGAATCCAATGATAATTCAGAATTCTGAAACAGACTCACCTCATGGTGTATTCATGTGTAAATTATTTTTCTCAGACCAAGTGATAACTTTACTGAAAGGGCTTTCAGCTGTATTTCTTAGGGAGTTTAGGTCATCTTCAATAACTAGTATATTCGTGTCATCAGCATAACATATACAGTGAGTGGAAAAATTTCCATTTAGATACACTAATGAATCATTAGCAAAATCTACATATAATATAGGCCCCAAAATGGATTCCTGAGGCACACCGTCGACAATATGTTTTCCGGAGCTTGTATTCTCCCCAATTTTTACTATTTGTCTTCTATTTTTCAGGTAGGAGGTCAATACATTGAGTGGCAATCCTCTAACCCCATATCTCGAGAGTTTTTCCAGCAAAAGACTGTGATTCACGCAATCAAACGCACGTGAAAAATCAATAAACAAGCCAAGCACACATTTTTTTTGGTCCAAGGCCGTTATTATTCGACTGTAACAGTACCTTTATTAGTTGTGAAACCATGTTGTGATGGTGATAATAATTCCATCGCAGTAAAATAAGCATTTAACTGCTCTTTTAAATTCATTTTTTATAGTTTCGAAGTGCTAGATAGAATACTAATTGCTCTGTAGTTATTTAGATCATTTTCATCTCCTTTTTCATATATAGGAGATACACTGGCTGATTTCAAATTATTTGGAAAAATGCCCTTTTTTGTTGACAGATTGATTAGGAAGGTAAGTATAGTGCATAATTCAGAGGAGCAACATTTAATCAACTTGTTTGATATTTGGTCCGTTCCGCATGAGTTTGCGTTTTTTAGTTTATTTATTAACTGTACCAACTCCCTTTCAGTGATGGCAGTGGAGGCATTGAGTGGGATGTTACTTTCAAGAAATCGAGAATCTAATGAGAAATTTTCAGACAGAGGCTTCGTAAAGTGAGCATTGAATTTTTCAGCAAATATTTTTCCCGTATATTGTATACTGTTTTTTATTAAAATTAGTTAATGTTTTTGTTTTGTCTTTTTTGTAAATCATTAATAATTTTCCATGTTGTTTTAGATTTGTTGTCAGAATTAATAATCAATTCATCATGACATTTTCTATTTGTAGCTTGTAGTTTTTCACTATATTCTTTGTTAGCTTGCCTACAAATTTCACTATAGTTGGTGTCATTCTTTGCTAGCATATTGAACAGTGAAACTCTATTCTTTACGTGTTCTAGCTCGGGGGACATCGCTATTTTCGGATTAGATTTCTTCCTCCGTGGTCCGGTAGATACCTTTCTTGATGGGAAAGATATTTCAAAATAATATATTAGAAGCTCTGTAAAGACCTCATATGCCAAGTTAGAACACTGTTGCGCAAATATCTCTATCCAGTCTTCGTGCTGCAAGTAATTACGGAATCTCCTTATATTGTCATCACAAAAATCCCGACGACAGAAAAATTTGTTGTCTCTACCATTGCTGGTTTTGTTGTGTGGATTAGTAGTAATTTTCAGGATTTGTGAGTAATGATCAGATAAATTAAGGTCTACTACTGCTACATCGTAGGGGTAATTTGTCTGAAATGCTTATGCAAACTATCGAAAGCAACACGCATGTCGAAAATAATTCTGGGTAAATAAATATTTTACTGAACAGTTTTCTGTATTGATTTATTCATGAGTTATTTGTTCTTCAAATAAATTCGGAATTTTTCAGCTTTTTGGAAAAAAATTTATTCAAAGTGACTCGAGTCGAGTTCGACCCAACATGACATAACCTGAAGATGGCAAACGTGATTTTGTCGAAACGTCGGGAAATCGGAACTTTTGAGGAACATTACCACGCGTAGACAAAATCGATCAGCAATTCAACACTACATCTCAGCATATAATATTTGAACGAAAATAATGTAACGAACCTAGGCCGGACCTGTCGCCTCACATGTTGCCGTCGACAGCGATGAGATCATCCCCGGAGATATTCGAGAACCATCCAGTCTCTCTACCGCGTAATGCAACGGTCAATATTGGAAACAATTGGAACATGCCGTCGCCAACTGGAAGAATTCGAAACATCGAGAATGCTGTATCGGAGATAAATAGAGAGCCCTCAAGAGGGAGTGGACAGTCTGAACGAGCCCATGCGATCGAGCTATTCAGTGGCGTAGTAATATAAATTAAGTTGTAGATTAAGTGTGAAATAAATTATTAAAACCAAGTTAAGTTTATTTACGTTACAATTGGTGTCGGAAGTGAGATTTTGAAAATAAACAAGTGATCGTGGAGTGGATAGTCAGAAAAATAAATTGATAGACCTTTTTGTACGCCCAAAATAGACAGTGGCCCGGTTTTCGCGAAGTGGACAATTGTGCGTGGGAATATAAACTGATACACTGTTCGCGTGACACAGACAATAGACTGGTGGCCCGTGGAAAAGAATTCGCGAAGTGAATTTTTAACAAACTGATAAACTTTTCGTGTAAAACAGACTGATACCTCGTCAAAGACAAAATGTGTTCAAGAAAAGTGCGCCTTGCGGATTTGAAGGTAGCGGAATTGAAACAGGAATTGGAGGAAAGGGAACTAGAAACAACGGGTAAAAAGCAAGTACTCCAGGAAAGACTTGCAGAAGGACTTATACAAGAAGGTGAGGACCCCGAAACATTTTTATTCGAAGTTCCCGGAGGTGATTTGAGTTTGGTAATGAATAAACTCGAAGAAACTACTAAATCCGTGAAAGAAGAACTGCAACAAAATTCGAGGACTTTGGAAGAAAGTGCTAGAAATCTGGAAGAGAAGCTTCAAGAAAATTCTAGAAATCTGGAAGAGAAGCTTCTAGAAAGCCTGGAAGATAAGCTCCTTGAAAACACAGAAGGCCTAAAAAAAGAACTCTGTGGTGTGGCGAATCGTCTAGAAAAAAGAATAGGAACCGTTGAGGCAGAGATGGACAAGATGAAGGAAATAATCAGCGATGAAATCAAAGACGGAATCGAGGCAGAAATGGACAAAATAAAGGAAACGATCAGTAAGCTGGAAAAAACGAATTAATAGTGCGCCCCACAGAGATGGTTAACGAAAATGCAATGCTGGACTTGAGTTTGAATTTGGGATAAAGTTCAAGAGGGTATAAAAGATGTCAAGGTCATTTCAGAAATAGGAAGCTTTCCATGAAGCCGCCTCAGTTCGACGGAAAAGCACCATGGGCAAAGTACCGCCGGCAGTTTGAAGCAGCGGCCAAAGCAAACGGATGGAATGCAGGGGAAAGAGCTGTAGCACTGACACTTGCATTACGGGGAGAAGCGACAAATATTCTACAAACTCTCACCGCCCAAGAACAGGAAGACTATGATCAGCTGATTAAACATCTAGAATTACGATATGGCCACGCCCATTTGGAACACGTATACCACTCCCAGCTGAAAAATCGCTGCCAAAAATCGGGCGAATCCTTACAAGAATTCGAAACTGACATTGCACGCTTGGTTCGTCTCGCATATCCAGCCACACCAGAAAATGTAATGGAGCGACTAGCGGTTCAAGCATTCCTGGATGGACTCCGTGACCAAGAAACCAGACAAGCGTTGACACTAGCCCGTCCAACACATCTCGTAGACGCACTGGCACGAGCTTTGAATTTGAGGCAGCAAAACAATGCTGCAAAAGCCAAAGAAAGTTCCATATGTCGCTATCCTGCAAATGTCCAACATTCATCGACTCCGATGCAGGAAAACTAAGAAAGGTCGATGAGAAGGGGCAATCGTCGGCCTGTGTCCAGCAAGCCCTGGTTAACAACGCATATGTCGCTATCCTGCAACGACAGAACAGAGGTGTTTTCGTAGACGGTCTCATCAATAACGAGCCTTGCACCATGCTGCTGGATACAGGTGCGACTAGGACAATTCTCGGACCTTCCTTTGCCAGAACACCGGAACGAATTGAACCGACAACTTGGAAGCTACGCACAGCAACAGGGAGCCAGCTACTGTATATGGCGAGCTACCGATTGAAATAATTTTGGGCAGCACTAAAGTGAAACATCAGGCACTTGTAGCGGACATCGAAGACGATGCAATCATCGGAATGGACATCATGAATTCCAGAGGGTTTGAATTGGATTTCAAAGACGGCGTCCTACGTGTCAACGGAGAAGAGCTGGTGCTTCATGGGAGAAGTGAGGGGTTGATCCGTGTGTTGTTGGCTGAAGATGTAAGCGTACCTGAGAGGGCTGAAACCATTCTGGAGGCTCGCTTGGACGGGGAGTACGAGCAGTGGAAACGTGGTGATGTTCGAGCCCAAACTTCATGATGAGAAAATTGACGAGGGATTGCACTAGGGAAGACCTTGTTGCGTGCTGACCAATTTGTGCCCGTAAGGGTCATGAATGTCAATTATTTTCCAGTGACCTTGAAGAAAGGAACAATATTGGGGCACTGCTCGCCAGTTTCCTCAGTGATCCGGAGTGTACGAGGTACGATTAGCCAACCTAACAACTTGCCCACAGAACTAGAAAAATTAGTTGCCATCTCTTCCAAAGATATAAAACCTGCTCAACAGCCCAAACTAAGAGATTTAGTTAAGAAGTACCAAGACATCTTCGATACCGGACAAGGAAAAGGAGGTCGAACTAATGTGGTCCAGCACAAGATTGATACTGGGGGTGCCCGACCGATCCGGCAATCAGCAAGAAGACTTCCTCTTGCCAGGAAGGAAGAGGCTGACAAAATAGTCAGCGATATGGGAAAAGAAGGAGTTATCGAACCATCTGACAGTCCCTGGTCCTCCAGTCGTACTGGTGAAGAAAAAGGATGGATCGACACGCTTTTGTGTAGACTATCGCCAACTTAATAATGTCACGAAGAAGGACAGTTACCCCCTCCCGAGAATAGATGACACCCTAGACACGTTGGCTGGTTCCACGATTTTCTCGACCCTTGATCTGAAGAGTGGATACTGGCAAGTAGAACTGGCTCAGGAAGATCAAGAAAAGACTGCTTTTACCATCGGCTCAGGATTGTGGCAGTTCACCGTTATGCCATTCGGGCTCTGTAATGCTCCCGCCACATTCGAAAGATTGATGGAAACAGTACTGAAGGGACTCTCATGGAACACGTGTCTAGTGTATCTCGACGACATAATTGTGGTCGGCAGATCGTTTGAGGACCACGTGAAAAACTTGGAGGAAGTATTCCTGCGACTGAGGAACTCCGGATTGAAACTGAGCCCTAAGAAATGCCATCTGTTCCAAAAAGAAGTACGATACCTCGGCCACGTTGTCTCTGGGGAAGGAGTAGCAGTGGACGACCAGAAGATCAAAGCTGTTAAGGATTGGCCCATCCCAAAGACATTCACCAACTTCGAAGTTTCCTTGGTTTATGCACATACTATCGCCGATATGTGCTGGGATTCGCCAACATCGCTAAACCACTGACCAAGCTCACGGAAGGCCAAACAAAGTTCCAGTGGTCCGAAGAATGTCAAGATTCATTCAGGCAGCTGAAAGGAGCTTTGATCAACGCACCTATACTGAGCTATCCCCACCCAAAGGGAAATTCATTTTGGATACGGACGCCAGCAACGTGGGACTTGGAGCTGTCCATCTCAGATCCAGGAGGGACAGGAGAAGGTCATTGGTTATTTCAGCAAGACGCTTAGCAAAACCAGAGCGCAATTACTGTGTCACCAGGCGAGAGCTGTTAGCTGTTGTAAAGGAGTGGAACACTTCTACAAGTACGTGTATGGAAGAAGATTCCTGTTGAGAACTGACCATGCAGCTCTCAAATGGCTCTTACAGTTCAAAAATCCTGAGGGTCAAGTAGCACGTTGGATCGAGAGACTCCAAGAATTCGATTTCGAGATCGAACATCGAGCCGGAACTAGCCATAAGAATGCAGATGCCTTGTCGCGAAGACCATGTCCAGATGATTGCTCACATTGCCGACGAGCAGAAGAGAAAGAAGCAACACTTTGTAGAACCGCGGCAATGGATGACAACTGGAATGACAGCAAGATCCAGAAAGACCAAGAGAGACCCCGACCTTGGCTTAGTCGTCAGCTGGAAGAAGGGCAATCGAAGACCATCATGGCAGGAAGTCGCAGGTTACCGCCGGCTGTTAAGTCCCTATTGGGCACAATGGAACTCTCTTATTCTGGACAATGGGATCCTGAAACGTGTGTTGGAGGCCGATATTGGTGGGGAAGACAGACGCCAAATAATTGTTCCCAGGAACAGAAGAGAGGAAGTGCTGCGGAAATCCATGATGGAGTCGCTGGAGGACATCTGGGAGTGACGAAGACCCTGCAGAAAGTGAGGCAACGGTTTTACTGGGCCAATTGTCAAGCTGACGTCCAGGACTGGTGCAGAAAGTGCGCTGTATGCGCTGCTAGCAATGTACCTCGAATACGACCCAAGGCCCCGATGGTCAGTACAACGTAGGCAGCCCGTTCGAGAGAATCGCCATTGACATCGCCGGCCCGTTTCCCGTATCCGACCACGGGAATAAATACATCCTTGTGGCAATGGACTACTTCAGTAAGTGGGCGGAAGCCTATGCCCGCCCAACCAGGAAGCCATCACCGTCGCCGACGTCTTGGTGAAAGAGTGGATATGTCGATTCGGTATTCCAATGGAGCTGCACTCGGATCAAGGCAGAAATTTCGAATCCAACCTTTTCCAAGAAATATGTCTACTGCTGAACATCCGCAAGACAAGAACCACGGCCCTACATCCGCAGTCCGATGGAATGGTGGAACGGATGAACAGGACGATCAACCGCCACTTGTCCAAGGTTGTCTCTGACCATCAAAGAGACTGGGACCAGTATCTTCATTTGTTCCTGATGGCCTATCGATCCGCAGTACACGAGTCAACCGGTCAAACTCCTGCTAGTATTATAATGGGCCGAGAACTGCGACTGCCTTGTGACCTGAAGTTTGGGATACCGCCAGGACAAGACACTGCGGGAGAGGACTACGTCAGCAAACTTCGGCAGAGAATGGACGACATCCACGAACGAGTCCGGTTGAACATCCAGAGTGCCAGCGATAAAATGAAGAAGACCTATGACATCAAGGCCGACGCCGGAGGATTTAAGGTCGATGATCTGGTTTGGCTGTACAACCCCAAACGTCGTCGTGGACTATCACCAAAGTTGCGGAACTCGTGAGAAGGCCCGTATAAAATCGTGAAAAGGATAAACGACCTTGTGTACCGAATCCATAAGCCACCCGAGGGAAACCAAGGGTCGTCCATTTCAACAGGTTGGCCCCTTACGCTGGAAACCATGACCAAGTTCGCACCCTCGCCACCGGAGGATGATATGACGTTCGAGAAGTTGATGTACTTGTATTAAAACGGGCAGAAAGTTCTACATGGGGTTACTAGAGAGGAGAAACGAGAAACTTTAGAGCTGCCTGCTGACTAAGCACTAGCGCACCGTGTGGCAGAAGATCTTCGAACTATCCAAGGGCATCACCGCAGTGTTCTACAAGAAATTCCAGGTACCAACTACATCAAGAAAGGCCAGAGAAACATCTACTACCTAGTTACCAAGAGGCATTCCCAAGATAAACCGTCCTATGAAGATGTCTGGAAGAGTCTCACCAAACTAAGAGATACTATGGTGGACCAGAATCTGGTGGATCTAGCAATTCCAAAATTGTCCTGTGGTATTGATGGGTTGGACTGGAGAGTCATAAGAAGTATGCTGGAGGCGATATTCAGATCCAGTGGCGTCAAGATTTTGGTTTGCTGTAACCCTCTTCCACGACCGATCATGAAGACCGTGGAGTGTTACTTCCATCGAACTTCACGGTGCAGATATGGGGAGTCATGCAGATATCGTCACACTCCAAGGATGAAATTTCGGGACGAAATGTCTTTAAGAAGGGGGCAATGTAACGAACCTAGGCCGGACCTGTCGCCTCACATGTTGCCGTCGACAGCGATGAGATCATCCCCGGAGATATTCGAGAACCATCCAGTCCCTCTACCGCGTAATGCAACGGTCAATATTGGAAACAATTGGAACATGCCGTCGCCAACTGGAAGAATTCGAAACATCGAGAATGCTGTATCGGAGATAAATAGAGAGCCCTCAAGAGGGAGTGGACAGTCTGAACGAGCCCATGCGATCGAGCTATTCAGTGGCGTAGTAATATAAATTAAGTTGTAGATTAAGTGTGAAATAAATTATTAAAACCAAGTTAAGTTTATTTACGTTACAATAAGAACGACGTTCAATGGACATACACTGAATAAGGTTCATTTTTAACCTTGAAATGCCTACTAGACGTCCATTGGACAAGTGACATTTAGATATTTATATTATTTTCATCACAAGTGAGACATTGAAAGAATATTCGAAGATTTCCGAGATCACAAGGGTATAGGATGTGCTGACCATTTTGATTGCACCGTCAAATCTTGTTCTTCTTGGCATTGTTGATCGTATATCAGTCAGTCAGTTAGTCAGTCAGGACATGTAATTATACAGGGTGTTTCATAATTGAATGCTAATCCGAAAGGGCGATAATCCTTGGATGATTTTAAAAAAAATTCTTCATAGGAACATAGGTCCGCAACCGCTATATTTCTGAGATACAGGATGTTGGAATTTAACAAAAAAATCAGTTCTTCCCCAATAATATCTCTGAAACCGTACATGGTACTTAATTTTCATCAGTGACGTCCCTGTTAACATGCCCTGCCATATTTTTGATCAAAATAATGATACGCCACTGCCTTTTTTTCCCAATAAATATTATTTTTGTAATTCTCCTCTATCTTCTCATAAAAATGGTCTCCTGCCTTTGATTTAGAAAATAAAATACATTCATTTGCTTGTCCCTATTCGATTTATTCCCTTAGTCTTAATTTCATAATTTTGGTAACCAAAGGATCTAGGCAAAATTTGTATAAATTTATAGTAACTATTATTTACTTATTTACTTCACTTCAGCCAGAGTTCTTTGGACTTTTGGCTGGTTGACTACTCCGTACTGATGAGGGCCAAGAAGCCTGAAACCGGTATGCGGATTGTTAGGTGAACACGACTTAAATTAAACATAATCGAGCTTATCAGAAAGAAACATTTGCATTCAATGTCCATTGATATTTTATGGAAGTATGCATGGATTTTCAGGTGAATATCATTCAACGTTCTGCGTGGTATTTGCCAGGAAAGTAGTTGTTTTTCACCTGAGATCTACCTTTCTCTGGTTCAATTTTATATTGAATCCTTTATGTGAAGAAAACCGTTTAAATTCGATTTTTCTATTCATTCCACTTCACATGGCACTTATCTCTCACTATATGCTAGACGGGCTTGCCAACTCCCACTGAGAAGGAATCTTTATTTAGAAACCTATCGAGGTGGGAGATTTTCGAGTGTTTTTTCTGTCACTAGGTACCGCCAGTTAAAGTTTATCTTTTCCGGCGTACCTATAGGTGTTACAAGATCGATGATGGTTTGTTTACGTTGTGTCTCACTTCAGCCAGAGTTCTTTGGACTTTTGGCTGGTTGACTACTCCGTACTGATGAGGGCCAAGAAGCCTGAAACCGGTATGCGGATTGTTAGGTGAACACGACTTAAATTAAACATAATCGAGCTTATCAGAAAGAAACATTTGCATTCAATGTCCATTGATATTTTATGGAAGTATGCATGGATTTTCAGGTGAATATCATTCAACGTTCTGCGTGGTATTTGCCAGGAAAGTAGTTGTTTTTCACCTGAGATCTACCTTTCTCTGGTTCAATTTTATATTGAATCCTTTATGTGAAGAAAACCGTTTAAATTCGATTTTTCTAACTATTATTTAGTTTCTGTAATAAATACGCATAAAAATAATTTTTTTATTTTTAAAAACATAACTATTATGAACAAAAAATACCAAAATCAAATTAACTGTTCAAAATGTCCGCCTCCTGCAAGTATGCACGCTTCAGCCCTCCTTGTCATTGACACGCGTACTCTTTGGAAAATTCCTGGAGTATTCCTTATTGCTTCACAAGAAACTATTACGCGGTTTCGCAATTCTTCCTCAGTTAGAATTGGTTGTACATCAGTTTTGTTTTAAATACTCGCGTGCCAGAGCACTAAAATAAGCAGGTGCACCATCTGTATTAACCACACGCGATTTCGCATTGAAATAGGAACATCTTCCAACAGAATTGGCAAATTATCTTGGAAAAATCGGCGATAATTATGTCCATTTAATTTGCGTGATAAAAAAATTTCCAATTAGGTAATCTCCAATAATTGCAGCCCAGTGAGAACTGTTCCTGTTGATGAGATTCCACAATTGAATGCGGCCCAAAAATGATTATTATGAAAATTTCTGATCCTGTTTTTAGTAAAACTAGCTCGTCCGTGAATAGAATTTCCCTGTCAAATAAAGGATTTTTGGTAACTTTTTGGAGAAACCATTGGCAGAAATTCACTCGTAATGGAGAGTCTCGAGGAAGTAGAGCCTGAACCCGTTGAATGTGATAGGGATATAATAAATAATCATGAAGAATCCTCCATTCTAGAATATGGGCGATGTTCAAATTATTGCCTCGTACTTATTTCAGGATTTTCGTCAACTGAATTTAAAACAGCTACCTCAATTGCTGGAGTTCTTGCAGCCCGATGTGCTCCTTTCAAGTGATGATTTGGCTCAAAACTTCCTGTTTCACATAACCTTCTGTGGGTGCTTGAAATCGTTCGAGCATCAGAAACCATTCTATTTGGAAAGCGCTCTTGATACAGTCGCCTGGCTTCATATGCGTTCCCGTCAGCAAACCCATACAAGTAATGCATGTCTGCTAATTCGGTATTTGTAAAATTTCCTTTTTTTTTTAATAAACAAGTTTTTATAACGTAAATAATATCACGTATCTAGCTAAAGAAGTGTCAAAATTGTTTATGTTGAAAACAACGAAATGTGTTCTTAGCATACATACTAGATGTTTCTAGCCCACAAGATAATCCTACTACTCTTCAACGGCTGATTTCGCATAGGGACAAGCAAATGAATGCATTTTATTTTCCAACTCAAAAACCGTTCGCCGGACGAAAAAAGGCAAAAAACCATTTTTATGAGAAGATGAGGAAAATTACAAAAATAATATTTATTTTGATAAAATATATGGCAGGGCATGTCAACACTGATGAAAATTAAGAAATCCTTTATCATGGAAAAAATTTATTTTTATGCGTATTTTGCATGTACCGAAATTGAAAAATAAATCCAAAGTGGTTTCAGAGATATAATAATAATAATATAACTTTATTTATGATAAATAAATACAGCTAAAAGGCTACATGTTAGGAGTGAATAAAGTACTAGGGGATAAGTGCAAGCACTTGTTTCCCATAAAAAAGATAAATGAAAAAATACAGATAAATATATAAAAAATACAGATAAATATAGTACAGATAAATATAAACAAAACAGATAAGATACATAAATTCCACTGACCTACGGACCTACGTTCATATGAAGAATCTTTCTTAAAATCATCCAAGGATTATCGTCCTTTAGGATCAGCTTTCAATTACGAAACACCCTGTATATGTATAGATTATATATTCCTGAAAACTCTTCCAGGACAACAAATTTCCAATAATTCTTCTAAAAATTCTTTCTATCCCTAAAAACCTCATTCGGAGTATTACGAACATTAAAAAAACCGTTGGCCAAATCGTTCCAGCTGTTCTTTTTATAAAATTAAAAAAATGTTACCCTAACCGTGATTCGTTCCTGTGACCTTCTGCGTGGTGGGCGGCAGTCTAACCACTCAGCTATTTCCTCTTTGGTAATAAATGACTTTTTTTCCGCCAAATTTCTTATATACCCGAATTTTCCAATTTCCGTATCAACAACCCTCGGGCTATTACGAACATTAATAAAAATCAATGGAAAGGGGGGGAGTTGTATGCACTTTTAGATTTGGTTTCAATAAATATCGAATATAAAATACGTATATTTATTGGTTGAGGCGGGGAAGCCTTTGGGCTATAGTGCATAAAAATAAAAATCACAAGCTATTCCCTAACGTTTTCGATCATCAGATCATCATCAGGAGAATTTAATTACATTCCTTTCACTTTTCAGAATTCTCCTGATGATGATCTGATGATCGAAAACGTTGTGATTTTTATTTTTATACACTATATCCCAAAGGCTTCCCCGCCCCAACCAATAAATATACAGTGACCGGCAGAAAGTACGCATCATAAGGGAAATTCTTTTATTAATAAATTTTGACGAATATTGATATGTGCAATCGCTTCTGCATCAAAAGCAACCACAAAAGACGTTGTACAGTGCCGTTCGTCTTTTCGTGTTTGGAGGGAAATTTAAAAAAATTAAAAATTATGTTTCGAAACACACTTAGTTGGGAAAATATCGAAAAATGTTATTCGAAAAAGTTATTCAGAACGTTATTTTATAGCTATGTACAAGTTTTGAAAAAAATCTGAGATAAAAAATAAAAATCACATTTTTGCCATAATAAAAATTTCAATTTGGAAAAATACATTTTAGACAAAGAAACTCATTAGTAAGGCCAACAGTAATATTTTAAATGATATTTTGTAAATATTCGCAAGCTACTTCTATTTTATTCGGAAAAAAATTGAAATCTATGGATTTGCCATGTATTCAGCTGCTTCATAAGAGGTCACTGAAATATCTCCAGGACATTATAATCCCGATACTGTTCATTATTAATAAAGGTCCTTGTATCTACATAATTTTGAATTGAATTTTTTATTCAAACAAAAAATAAATTGATTTTTGGCAAATTGTCGGAATCATACAATATTAACATTGTTGATGCGTGCATCGACAGATTTCCTCAGGATCAAAGAGACCATGAAACAATTGACTAATAATGACAATGTGTTATTAAGAGTTGTCAAACGATTTAGTAGTGTTATTATTTATCCATGTGTTTTTATCGTCTTTATTCTATAGTTTTTTTCATTGTAACAGTTACATTTTGTTGTGTGTTAACAATAATTAGAGATGCCCCAAGAAAAGCTGAGTTTGCAAGAAAAAATTGAGCTCGTTTTAATATGTGGTGAGCGTTTTCATAGTTCCAGAGAAGCAGCAGATATATTCAATGATAGGTATCCAAATAAGAATATCCATGGATCTACTGTGTTGCGTATTTTAAACAAATTTAAAGCTACAGGCAGTGTAGAAAATCGTTACAAAATTCCACATAGTAAGCCCGTCACTAATGAGGGAGGTACCTCTAATGTTTTGTTATCGGTCACAGAAAATCCACGGATGGTACTATCGGAGAGGCAGGAACAAACCGGTATATCTGAAAAATCCATAAGAAGAATTTTGAAGAATAATAAATTTCGTGCATACAAACCAGAATTTATCCACACCTTACTCGATAGAGATTTTGATGCACGCTTAAATTTTTCATTTTGGTTCCAAGGCATGATTGAAAAATGCCAACATTTTCCTACAAACATTTTATTTACTGATGAGGCGACTTTTACATCAAACGGTACTGTCAGTTCCCAGAATTGTAGATGGTGGGCTGATGAGAACCCAAATTGGAAGATAGAGGCAAAAAGTCAATTTTCTTTCAAAACTAATGTTTGGTGCGGCATATTAGATACATAGATCGTTGGGCCTGACTTTTTTAGGGGCAACCTTAATTCACGAAATTATTTAGTGTTTTTAAATAATGTGTTTTTTGATTTCTTACATGGATTACCGCTGCAAATAAGGAATTATATTTTTTTCCAACAAGACGGAGCGTCAGTACATAGTACCCTTGAAGTCAGAGCGTGGCTTAACGACACTTTCCTACTAATGGATAGGACGATATTCAGAAAACCCGTGGCCTGCAAGATCCCCAGATTCGACGCCCTTGGATTTCTTTTTATGGGGGTACCTTAAAAGTAGGGTTTATAAACATCGGCCATTTCGTAATATCGACCATTTAGAAGAAGTAATACGACAATGTATCAATAACATTACACCACAAATGCTGCGAAATGTGTCCAGAGAAATGAAATTTTTTTTTTTTTTTATGTTCTGGTTCCCACGAAAAGGGATATCCTGTAATGTTCAGAGAACATCGTGGGAACCAAGGGAAAGAAGGTAGGAGTTGGTGTTCTTCTTAAATTTCTGGAGGTTGTATGCCTCGGGGAACACCTCCCTAGGCAATGAGTTCCAAAGCCTCGCTGTTCGTTGGATGAACGAGTCTTTGGAAAGTGATGTTCTGCAGGTCTCCAAAGTGACCACGAAGGGGTGTGATGACTGAACTTGACGGGTTAGTCTCGAAGAGACTGCCAAAGCAGGAACGATTGTTGATATTTCAGAAGAGCATCGCCCATGAAAATATTTATAAAATAGAGACAAATCGCCAACTTTTCTACGGTGTTCCAGACAAGTGAGCGAGTTTGTAAGCGAGGCATCACCGACGAGACGAATTGCCCTTTTTTGGACAGAATCCAATAGCCTCAGGTGCCGCGCTCCAAATATGGGAACAGTATTCCAGGACAGGTCGGATCTGTGCCTTATAGATCATAAGCAGTTGAGTGGGGGTGAAATAGCTCTTGGCACGAAACAAAAAACCAAGTTTTTGGGATGCACTTTTGGCAATGGACTTCACGTGATTTTCCCAGGAAAGGTTATTGCTGATAGTAATACCAAGCATCGATATGGATGACTTCAGTGGTATGGTTACTCCTGACAAAGTTATGTTAGGCACAGTGAGATCGGCTTTTTTAGAGAAATCCCGAACAACTACATGTATTGAACGTCAGGGTAGACACGTCGAGTAATGGAAATTTACAAACTTTCGAGTATGCATTAAATTGTTTGGTTTATAATTATTTCAGCTTCTAATTTTATTATAAAATGTAATTATGTAAAAAATTGAATCAATTTTTTGTTCTAATGAAAAATTCATATTAAAATTCTGTAGATACATGGTTCTTTGTCGATAATAAACAGTATCGGGATTATAATGTCCTGAAGATATTTCTGTGACCTCTTATGAAGCAGCTGAACACATGGCAAATCCATAGATTTAAAATTTTCTTCGAATAAAATAGAAGTAGCTGGCGAATCTTTACAAAATATCATTCAAAATATTACTCTTGGGCTTTACTAATGAGTTTCTTTGTCAGAAATGTATTTTTCCAAATTGATTTTTTTTTTATGGCAAAAATTGATTTTTATTTTTTTATTTCAGATTTTTTTCCAAACTCGTATATAGCTATAAAATGTCGTTCTGAACAACTTTTCAAATAACATTTTTCAATATTTTCCCAAATAAGTGTGTTTTGAGACATAATTTTTAAATTTTTTAAATTTCCCGCCAAACAAGAAAAGACGAACGGCACTGTACAACATCTTTTGGGGTTTCTTTTGATGCAGAAGCGATTGCATGTATCGACATTTGTTAAAATATTATATTAAAAAAAACTCCCTATGATGCGTACTTTCGGCCGGTCACTGTACGTATTTTATATTCGATATTCTATAGAAACCAAATTAATAAAGATAGCCAAATCGGCCCAGCCGTTCTCACGTTTTTCATTATATAGAATTTGGGGGTGTTCACATTTTTCTAGGAGTTTAATCAGATACTCCATCGACGCGGCTTTTTGAAAAAAAAATTGCATGATTTTTTCCAAGCGCGAACTTTGCCGCTGTGAACAAAAATGTTGCCTGAATTTATCTAAACAATTTACCTTACAGCTTTCAGGACGTATGGGTTACGGTTTAACATCAATATAGGACCACCCCAATCATCCACCATAAAAAAAAACATAGGGATTGTCTTACTGCTAATTTTTTCACCATTCGGTATTTTTTAGACGACAGTTTGACTGTATTATTTGTTCATGTGGCCTATAGATATATCAGCCAATACTCACATCTATATATGATGCGTTTATATAATCAGTGTCGTGCTCTCCTTCTATTGTGTCTAGAACTATCCTATTGTAGTCATCTGAAAAAAAAAACAATAAGATTAAAAAAAAACATTCGAAAGAAAGCCTACGTAAGGCATACATTTGCAAACAATTTAGTAATTCCCATGCAAATTTGAGAAAAACTGTCTAAAATTTATATTTTAGCAATAAACATCGATCATTTACGTACAGAATAGGTACTGAAAATCAACCTTCAACATACAAGGAATTTCAACAGGGCAGTAAACATGTCTTGATGTAACGAATACACATGGATCAAAATTTGGTGGTACTCCAGTTTTTTTTAATGGCGGTTTATTACACTACTCTGGTTTGAGATTCATATTTTATTTCGACAGGGTTAATCCTGAAAACAAACGTTTCGACTGGCTATGTCATCCTGCTTTTCACAATTGTCAAACTCATCATCAACTCGAGCTCGCTCTTCAAAACTTTGCTATAAACTTTTTGTTCGCACTGGAGTCATTTCCGCCTCAAATATCCGCAACAATGGCATATTTCTCTTGTTTCTCAGTCGATCCTCGGCACATTTACGCTAGAAGTAGTTGCAGAATTGGCAAAGCTCGACGTTTTCTCTGCTGGGCGTTCCCATTCGTTTCTAGGGTACGTGATGAATAGTGTAACGTAAATAAACTTAACTTGGTTTAAATAATTTATTTCACACTGAATCTACAACTTAATTTATATTACTACGCCACTGTATAGCTCGATGGTATGGGCTCGTTCAGACTGTGTCTCTGAGACTTGAGGGTTGCCTATTTATCTCCGATACAGCATTCTCGATGTTTCGAATTCTTTCCGTTGGCGACCGGCGTGTTCCAATTGTTTCCAATATTGACCGTTGTCTTCCGCGGCAGAGCGCACTGGATGGTTCTCGAACATCTCCGGGGATGATCTCATCGCTGTCGACGGCAACATGTGAGGCGACAGGTCCGGCCTAGGTTCGTTACATTGCCCCCTTCTTAAAGACATTTCGTCCCGAAATTTCATCCTTGAGTGTGACGATATCTGCATGACTCATATCTGCACCGTGAAGTTCGATGGAAGTAACACTCCACGGTCTTCATGATCGGTCGTGGAAGAGGGTTACAGCAAACCAAAATCTTGACGCCGCTGGATCTGAATATCGCCTCCAGCATACTTCTTATGACTCTCCAGTCCAACCCATCAATACCACAGGACAATTTTGGAATTGCTAGATCCACCAGATTCTGGTCCACCATAGTATCTCTTAGTTTGGTGAGACTCTTCCAGACATCTTCATAGGACGGTTTATCTTGGGAATGCCTCTTGGTAACTAGGTAGTAGATGTTTCTCTGGCCTTTCTTCAACTGTAGCACCCCACCAACTTCGGATTCTGCTCCCGCAGTGTTTGGAGTTGACCAAATTTCTTGGAGAACACTACGGCGATGCCCCTGGACATTCGAAGATCTTATGCCACACAGTGCGCTAGTGCGTAGTCAGCAGGCACCTCGAAAGGTCTCGTGACTCCTCTCTAGTAACCCCATGTAGAACTTTCTGCCCGTTTGAATACAAGGACATAAACTTCTCGAACGTCATATCATCCTCCGGTGGCTTGAGGGTGCGAACTTGGTCATGGTTTCCAGCGTAAGGGCCAACCTGTTGAAATGGACGACCCTTGGTTTCCCTCGGGTCTTTATGGATTCGGTACACAAGGTCGTTTATCCTTTTCACGATTTTATACGGGCCTTCCACGAGTTCCGCAACTTTGGTGATAGTCCACGACGACGTTTGGGGTTGTACAGCCAAACCAGGTCATCAACCTTAAATCCTCCAGCGTCGGCCTTGATGTCATAGGTCTTCTTCATTTTATCGCTGGCACTTGGATGTTCAACCGGACTCGTTCGTGGATGTCGTCCATTCTCTGCCGAAGTTTGCTGACGTAGTCCTCTCCCGCAGTGTCTTGTCCTGGCGGTATCCCAAACTTCAGGTCACAAGGCGTCGCAGTTCTCGGCCCATTATAATACTAGCAGGAGTTTGACCGGTTGACTCGTGTACTGCGGATCGATAGGCCATCAGGAACAAAATGAAGATACTGGTCCCAGTCTCTTTGATGGTCAGAACAACCTTGGACAAGTGGCGGTTGATCGTCCTGTTCATCCGTTCCACCATTCCATCGGACTGCGGATGTAGGGCCGTGGTTCTTGTCTTGCGGATGTTCAGCAGTAGACATATTTCTTGGAAAAGGTTGATTCGAAATTTCTGCCTTGATCCGAGTGCAGCTCCATTGGAATACCGAATCGACATATCCACTCTTTCACCAAGACGTCGGCGACGGTGATGGCTTCCTGGTTGGGCAGGCATAGGCTTCCGCTCACTTACTGAAGTAGTCCATTGCCACCAGGATGTATTTATTCCCGTGGTCGGATACGCGAAACGGGCCGGCGATGTCAATGGCGATTCTCCGAACGGGCTGCCTACGTTGTACTGACGCATCGGGGCCTTGGGTCGTATTCGAGGTCCATTGCTAGCAGCGCATACAGCGCACTTCCTGCACCAGTCCTGGACGTCAGCTTGACAAGTGGCCCAGTAAAACCGTTGCCTCACTTTCTGCAGGGTCTTCGTCACTCCCAGATGTCCTCCGGCGACTCCATCATGGATTTCCCGCAGCACTTCCTCTTCTGTTCCTGGGAACAATTATTTGGCGTCTGTCTTCCCCACCAATATCGGCCTCCAACACACGTTTCAGGATCCCATTGTCCAGAATAAGAGAGTTCCATTGTGCCCAATAGACTTAACAGCCGGCGAGTAACCTGCGACTTCCTGCCAGATGGTCTTCGATTGCCCTTCTTCCAGCTGACGACTGCCAAGGTCGGGGTTCTCTCTTGGTCTTTCTGATCTTGCTGTCATTCCAGTTGTCATCCATTGCCGCGGTTCTACAAAGTGTTGCTTCTTTCTTTCTGCTCGTCGGCAATGTGAGCAATCATCTGGACATGGTCTTCGCGACAAGGCATCTGCATTCTTATGGCTGTTCCGGCTCGATGTTCGATCTCGAAATCAAATTTCTTGGAGTCTCTCGATCCAACGTGCTACTTGACCTTCAGGATTTTTGAACTGTAAGAGCCATTTGAGAGCTGCATGGTCAGTTCTCAACAGGAATCTTCTTCCATACACGTACTTGTAGAAGTGTTCCACTCCCTTTCAACAGCTAACAGCTCCGCCTGGTGACACAGTAATTGCGCTCTGGTTTGCTAAGCGTCTTGCTGAAATAACCAATGACCTTCTCCTGTCCCTCCTGGATCTGAGATGGGACAGCTCCAAGTCCCACGTTGCGGCGTCCGTATCCAAAATGAATTTCCCTTGGGTAGGGGATAGCTCAGTATAGGTGCGTTGATCAAAGCTCCTTTCAGCTTCCTGAATGAGTCTTGACATTCTTCGGACCACTGAAACTTTGTTTGGCCTTCCGTGAGCTTGGTCAGTGGTTTAGCGATGTTGGCGAATCCAGCACATATCGGCGATAGTATGTGCATAAACCAAGGAAACTTCGAAGTTGGTGAATGTCTTTTGGGATGGGCCAATCCTTAACAGCTTTGATCTTCTGGTCATCCACTGCTACTCCTTCCCCAGAGACAACGGCCGGGGGTATCGTACTTCTTTTGGAACAGATGGCATTTCTTAGGGCTCAGCTTCAATCCGGAGTTCCTCAGTCGCAGGAATATTCCTCCAAGTTTTCACGTGGTCTCAAACGATCTGCTGACCACAATTATGTCGTCGAGATACACTAGACACGTGTTCCATGAGAGTCCCTTCAGTACTGTTTCCATCAATCTTCGAATGTGGCGGGAGCATTACAGAGCCCGAATGGCATAACGGTGAACTGCCACAATCCTGAGCCGATGGTAAAGCAGTCTTTCTCGATCTTCCTGAGCGAGTTCTACTTGCCAGTATCCACTCTTCAGATCAAGGGTCGAGAAAATCGTGGAACCAGCCAACGTGTCTAGGGTGTCATCTATTCTCGGGGAAGGGTAACTGTCCTTCTTCGTGACATTATTAAGTTGGCGATAGTCTACCAAAAGCGTGTCGATCCATCCTTTTTCTTCACCAGTACGACTGGAAGGACCAGGGACTGTCAGATGGTTCGATAACTCCTTCTTTTCCCATCTCGCTGACTATTTTGTCACCCTTTCTGCCTTCTTGGCAAGAGGAAGTCTTCTTGCTGATTGCCGGATCGGTCGGGCACCCCAGTATCAATCTTGTGCTGGACCACATTAGTTCGACCCCCTTTTCCTTGTCCGGTATCGAAGATGTCTTGGTACTTTTGACTAAATCTCTTAGTTTGGGCTGTTGAGCTGGTTTTATGTCTTTGGAAGAGATGGCAACCCAATTTTCTAGTTCTGTGGGCAAGTTGTTGGGTTGGCTAATCGTACCTCGTACGCCCGGATCACGGATGAAACTGACGAGCAGTGCCCCAAAATTGTTCCTTTCTTCAAGGTCACTGGGAAATAATTGACATTCATGACCCTACCGGCACAAATTTGTCAGCACGCAACAAGGTCTTCCCTAGTGCAATCCCTCGTCCAATTTTCTCATCATGAAGTTTGGGCTCGAACATCACCACGTCTCCACTGCTCGCACTCCCGTCCAGGCGAGCCTCCAGAATGGTTTCAGCCCTCTCAGGTACGCTTACATCTTCAGCAACAGCACACGGATCAACTCTTCACTTCTCCCATGAAGTACCAGCTCTTCTCCGTTGACACGTAGGACGCCGTCTTTGAAATCCAATTCAAACCCTCTGGAATTCATGATGTCCATTCCGATGATTGCATCGTCTTCGATGTCCGCTACAAGTGCCTGATGTTTCACTTTAGTGTTGCCAAAATTATTTCAATCGGTAGCTCGCCATATACAGTAGCTGGCTCCCTGTTGCTGTGCGTAGCTTCCAAGTTGTCGGTTCAATCCGTTCCGGTGTTCTGGCAAAGGAAGGCCGAGAATTGTCCTAGTCGCACCTGTATCTAGCAGCATAGTGCAAGGCTCGTTATTGATGAGACCGTCTACGAAGACACCCTTTGTTCTGTCGTTGAAGCATAGGACAAAGCGTTGTTAACCGGGGCTTGCCCGGACATGCCGACGATTGCCCTTCATCGACCTTTCTTAGTTTTCCTGCATCGGAGTCGATGAATGTTGGACATTGCTACGCACATGTCCAATTTTGCGACAATTCCGGCATCTTATATGTCTTTTCTCAGGCAACACTTCCTTCAAACACTTTTCTTATGGCAGCTTCCAGTTAGCAGGCTCCTGTGAGTCTTCCTCAATCGTTTGAACTTACTTTTGGCTTTTGCAGCATTGTTTTGCTGCCTCAAATTCCAAAGCTCGTGCCAGGTTACGAGATGTGTGTGGACGAGCTAATATCAACGCTTGTCTGGTTTTCTTGGTCACGGAGTCCATCCAGAATGCCTGAACCGCTAATCGCTCCATTACATTTTTCCGGTGTGGCTGGATATGCGAGACGAACCAAGCGTGCAATGTCAGCTTCGAATTCTTGTAAGGATTCGCCCGATTTCTGGCAGCGATTTTTCAGGTTGGGAGGGGTTTAAAAGTTTCCAAAATGGGCCTGGCCATATGTAATTTAGATGTTTAATCAGCGACTGTCCTCCTGTTTTTTTGGCGGTAAGAGTTTGTAGAATATTCGCGCCCCACGTAATGCAAGTGCTGGCTACAGCTCTTTCCCCGGATTCCATCCATTTGCTTTTGGCCCCGTTTAAACTGTCGGCGGTAATTTTCCCATGGAGTTTTTCCGTCGAATTGAGGCGGCTTCATGGAAAGCTTCCTATTTCTGAATTGATCTTGACATCTTTATTCCCTTGAACTTTTATCCAAGTTCAAACTCAAGTCCAGCATTGCATTTCGTTAACCATCTCTGTGGAGGGGCGCACCTATTAATTCGTTTTTCCAGCTTACTGATTGTTTCCTTTATTTTGTCCATTTCGCCTCGACCCTATTTTTTATTTCTACCTCGTGTTCATTTGCTCCCTAATTTTATCTATCTCTGTCTCAACGGTTCCCATTCTTTCTTCTAGAAAATTAGCCACACCACACAAACCTTTTTTAGGCCTTCTGTGTTTTCCAGAACTTCTTCCAGGCTTCTTTGAATTTTCTAGAAGCTTCTTCCAGATTTCTGAATTTTCTTCAAGCTTTCTTCCAGATTTCTAGCATTTTCTTTCCAGGCTTGAATTTTCTAGAAGCTTCTCTTCCAGATTTCTAGAATTTTCTTTGAAGCTTCTTCCAGATTTCTAGCATTTTCTTCCAGACTTCTTGAATTTTCTTGAAGCTTTCTTCCAGATTTCTAGCATTTTCTTCCAGACTTTTGAATTTTCTTCCAGTTTATTCATTACCAAACTTAAATCACCTCCGGAATTTGAATAAAATGTTTCGGGGTCCTCACCTTCTTGTATAAGTCCTTCTGCAAGTCTTTCCTGGAGTACTTGCTTTTCCTGTTGTTTCCAGTTCCCTTTCCTCCAATTCCTGTTTCAATTCCGCTACCTTCAAATCCGCAAGGCGCACTTTTCTTGAACACTTTTTTGTCTTTTTGACGAGGTATCAGTCTGTTTTACGAAAAGTTATCAGTTTGTTAAAAATTCACTTCGCGAATTTTTTTTCCACGGCCACCAGTTATTGTCTGTTTCACGCGAAGAGTGTATCAGTTTATATTCCCACGCACAATTGTCCACTTCGCGAAAACCGGGGCCACTGTCTATTTTTCTGTTTCACGCGAACAGCGTATCAGTTTATATTCCCACGCACAATTGTCCACTTGCGAAAACCGGGCCACTGTCTATTTTCGTTTCACGCGAACAGTGTATCAGTTTATATTCCCACGCAAAACCCGTCCACTTCGCGAAAAACCGGGCCACTGTCTATTTTGGGCGTAAAAAAAAGGTCTATCAATTTATTTTTCTGACTATCCACTCCACGATCACTTGTTTATTTTCAAAATCTCACTTCCGACACCAATTGTAACGTAATAAACTTAACTTCGGTTTAAATAATTTATTTCACACTGAATCTACAACTTAATTTATATTACTACGCCACTGTATAGCTCGATGGTATGGCTGTTCAGACTGTGTCTCTGAGACTTGAGGGTTGCTCTATTTATCTCCGATACAGCATTCTCGATGTTTCGAATTCTTTCCGTTGGCGACCGCGTGTTCCAATTGTTTCCAATATTGACCGTTGTTTCGCGGCAGAGCGCACTGGATGGTTCTCGAACATCTCCGGGGATGATCTCTATCGCTGCTCGACGGCAACATGTGAGGCGACAGGTCCGGCCTAGGTTCGTTAGCAATAGTAATGTGAAAAGTAATACTTGCGAAAGGTATATTCCATTGCTATTAGGAGACCACGCTGTGAAAAATTCCATTCAATTCAGCAAATTCAATACTAAGACGAGGTGATAATCATGTATAATATAACAATTACCGCTAAAATTGCCGATTCGACTTCACTTGACGGTTATCATGAAATTTGGAAATACAATGAGGCGTAGCAGAATTTAATGAATTCTGAAATACTATTTTGAATTTGTTTTCATTTGTAGCAGTTCCCCATCTATTGGATTCCATTTCTTGTTGGAATCACCGACTAATATTTCGAAAGCGAAACGATATTCAAACATCAGTTATGCTTCAGAATTTCAGTTACCATCAAGGCCGTACCCAGATAAAAATTTCGGGGGGAGGGGTTTTGTTCTGAGGTAAATAATGTAATGTACATTTTACCAAATTGAATTACTACAAATACAGTTACGACTCAGAAAAGGAAAGTACTCACCTTTTCGTGGATTACAAGAGAGCATTTTGACTCTGTCAACCACTCTTGCTATGCAGAAACTTTTTTGTATGGGAATTAGCTCAAAAATGATTTCAGTTATTGGAAATATTCATGACAAAGCTCAGTGAGAATCCTTGTTCTGAATGATACACCAACCCTTGGATGTAACAACTGGGGAGCTCCAAGGTTACTCTAAGCCCTCTACCATTTCCTTATTTACTGCAGATATTGAGCAATTTTTTTTTTGGAAGGGATGCGAGGGGAATAAATCTAGATAATAAGCGGGAACTGTTGATGTTGCTTTATGCGGATGACTTGGTATTCTCTCCGAATCAAGAGTTGAACTTGGTGAAAATCTCAGAATTCTCGAAGAATATAGCGACCAACTTCTCCTACAGGTAAACGTTGATAAAACCAAAATAGTATCATTCTCAAGAGGAACGAGATAAGAGAAAAGCAGATTTTTGTACAAGACCAAACCAATTGATATTGTTAAAGAATTTGTCTATCTTGGTGTCACCATCTCTTCCTCCTCTCTTTTCAATAAAATGTCACGAACAACTGTTGAAAAAGTGAAGCATGCTACGGCTCAGTGATAGCTCTGATGAGTAAAACCAAAATAGACTGCTGAGCATCGCATATGCAACTACTTGACTCACTAGTCCTCCGCATTGTAACTAGTATGGGAGAGCTTCTTCCTATCAACACCCCAGATAAATTGGCTCATCAAACTCTATCGAATGGAAGACCATAGACTGCCAAGATCTGTTTTCTGAGGCATCTGGAAATAACAACCTCCGACCCCAAATACAATTGGACCAAGCAAATAAAAACATTTCTGGAATTTTTTAAATTTTCACACATATTCAGCAGACATTGATGCCACAATTCTGAAGAAAAATAAAAAAGATCTCTTGAATAATTTTGAGTCGAAACTCCGACTTGGAGACAGATCGTTGGCAGTAGAGTCCTCTTTTCCACATTTCTACCCAATTCTATCTGAGAGCTCAAGCTCAATATAAGAATGCAAATAAAGATAACCCGAGGCATAGCACAAATCATATTATCAAACGAATAAATGTTAATGCTCACCGGGAGGACTTACCCTGGTAATCCGAGAGAGTTCTGTACGATTTGTAACCAACAAAGATATGAGACAATTGGACACCTACTTTTTGAATGCCCTATATACAGTTCAATGAGACCACACAATTCAGAATTTCTCTCGAACATTGAGAGCTTCATCGATGCTCTCAATAATATTACGTCTTCGAATGCAAAAAACTATACAGTGCTTCTCAAAAGTCCCCTCCCCCCCTCTTATTTTTGAAACGATTATACATAAACAAGTGAAATTTGGAAACTGAATATTAAAGGTTGTAAACTTACCTTCTAGTGATGATAGTTGAGGAAATCGTCAAAGATGACATCACAAGGCCATTGTGACCAATAATTTTAAATGGAACCCTACGGCAAGCGACACCTCTTTTGAAAGGCATCGAAAAAACCTATTCAATGATACTAATTTTGTTTGTGTTTATGGTAGTTTCGGCAACTCGCTTTTAAAAAACGCAAAGCTGTGATGAATTAAATCAGTTAATACTAAAGTCCAAATTCCAGCTCCGCCTCTGGATAGTTGTCAAATAATCTGACGTTTTTGTTAGTCTCCCTAATTCGACGTTTTTGTAATTGTCCAAGTTTTTGTACATTTAATAATTTGTGTATTGTTGATCGAACGTTTAACTGTTTTAGCAGCTTTTGGTACTTTTAATATTTTTGTACATTTTAATAATTTGTTAAACTGTTGTGAGCCGAACGTTTAAGTACTTCAAGAAGCGAAATGGTACGTGCTTTAGGTGATGAAGTAGCAGCGATCCTAATTCTTGGTGAAACTGGACAAAATATTCATGCAGCAGAACGCATTTTTAATGAGAGGTTTCCCGATCGCCCCGTTTCGAGAACTTATTTAAGGGAGCTTCTTCGTAAGTTTGAAACAACGGGTAGTATTGATGATGCGGAACGATCTGGCAGAGCACAAATTTCTGATGAGAAATAAAATGATATACTGGCAGAAGTAATAGTTAATCCTACTTCTTCAACAACTCACAATGCATCTACCCGTGAAGTCAGTCGAAGTACAGTACACAGGGTGTTGAAAAAAAAAACAAATTTCATCCATACAAATTAAAAATGGTTCATCAACTCTCAGACGACAACCCAGACCGAAGACTAGAATTTTGTGAAAATATGGAAACTAAAATTAACCAACAGCCAGACTATGTCAAAACAATTTGTTTTAGTGACGAAAGAACTTTCTATCTAAATGGAAATGTAAATACACAGAATGTAAGGTATTGGAGTGACGCAAATCCTCACCTGTTTCGTGAAACACATACCCAATTTCCCCAGAAGGTGAATGTTTGGGCAGGTATCCTGGGAAACCACATCGTTGGGCTTTTTTTTAAGTACAAATTTAACTGGTGACGTTTATCTGGAGCTGTTGCAAAACGCAATAGAACCGTTAATCCTTGAAATTTTGGAAGATAATCCAGATGAATTCGGCAATTTGGAAATAACATTCCAACAGGATGGTGCTCCTCCACACTATTACGGTGCAGTAAGACGGTGTTTGGATGATGAGTATCGTGGTAGATGGATTGGACGACGAAGTTCAACGGTATGGCCAGCTCGATCACCGGACCTCACACCTTTGGATTTTTTTCTGTGGGGGTACCTTATATCGAAGGTTTACGCCACTGAACCTGACAATATTGATGTTTCAAAACAACGTATTGTTGCAGAATGTGAGGCTGTTTCCGCAGACACATTTGCAAAAGTACGAGAAGAGTTAAAAAATAGGATATTTCACTGTCAGGAAGTAAATGGAGGTCACTTCGAGCAATTTCTTTAAGTAAATACTGATTCTTAAATCTGTAATTAATATCATACTGAATGGAATTTAAATTTCAATGTTTACTAATGAGTCATTAAAACTGCCATTAACACAAAACAAAATTAGTATCATTGAATAGGTTTTTTCGATACCTTTTGAAAGAGGTGTCGCTTGCCGTAGGGTTCAATTTAAAATGATTGGTCACAATGGCCTTGTGACGTCATCTTTGACGATTTCGTCATCTATCATCACTAGTAGGGAAGTTTACAACCTTTAATATTCAGTCTCCAAATTTCACTTGTTTATGTATAATCGTTCCAAAAATAAGAGGGGGGGAGGGGACTTTTGAGAAGCACTGTATATAACCATTTGTGCAACATCATGAAATTGAGATCTTTCATCTTGAATGAATAATCTATTATTATAAATATCGTAAGCTCTTATAGTTCATAAATCTCTCTCTTTCTTTCTATAAATAAAACACTAACACAATACACCCATAACTGTTTTATATAAAGGTTATTATATACTGTCTTCATCCTTGTAATATGTGTAGAAAAACTGACTCCTTGTTATAAAACTGGAAAGTTTTGAAAAACAATAAAGATCTGTCTATCTATCTATCTTTACCAAATTTTAATATACATCATTAAACAGACAGATGGAATCAGATTGTGCGGTGAGGAAAGTACCACTTTATGGTCGGAACAGCAACTTTTATTCGGAAATACTTCTCAGGATCATTAGTTATTAGTTTATATTTAGAAAAACTAAAGGTATTTGAACGACATTGAAAAATGTGAATTAGTGTATGGGATGTACATAAAACTACCTGATTTTCACCTTATTCCAGATATATTTTACAGATTTCAGGGTGGGGGTTAACCCCCATAACCCCCTCTGGGTACGGCCTTGGTTACCATGGATATCGAGCTCGTGGTATTATCGTATTTTAATTCACTGCTGGAGAGAATAATCAACAAAGCTTCATCTCATTGGATATGTTTTATCATTAGCAGCAATTTCATTGGGTTTTTGACAGTTGCGTGAAATTCTCAGTAGTTATATCACAAGTGATGGATATTTTGGTGAGTATACTTTGACATTTTTGTGTCAATATTGTTGTAGAAATTCAAGAGACTGAATTTCTTTGAAAATACCCCGACAGTGAAACTGGTATTTTAAAAAAAATTGGTCTATTGGTATTTCTGCAACAATATTGGCGGAAAAATGACAAAGTATACTCTACCCAAAATATCTATCAGGAGTGGTATATGACCAGATTATATATCGAGCTAGCTATTACTAACATACCTACACTTGAAAAAAAACTATGTTTTTCTGCGTTTTTTCGAATTTCTTCTAAGGAAGTGTTTTCGAAACGGTCGGACATCATTTTTTAATTTGACAGTGACAGCATATATATTCGCGAATATACTAGCAACATGGTGTATATTCGCTGATATTTTGATTTGATTGGTTAGATAAATGCATTTGATTAGCTGAATTCATTTCGAGGTATATAATCATCAATATACTAATCTCTGCGGATAAGACTCAACCAATATTTATATCAGATGTTGGTAAAGAAAATGTTCGTTACCTCGATATGTTCAGAATATATTGGAAATTGAGACATCAAGACGTGTGAATTAGGTTGACGGTAGAAATATTCTGGTTTTTGTCGAAATCGAACAATACTAGTAACTACACTCGTTACCTATGAACAAACAAACTCACATTTCTCTTTCATTAGATATATCAATATAGATTCGAATCGAACGTATACGCCTTTCAATGTATTTTGTACACTTTGTATGAGTTTCATAATCGAGAAATAATTTGAATATACTCAAAAACATTTGCTCCCTCATGATGTTGTGCAATGCGCACATTTTTTATTCAATCCGAAGGAAAATCCCGAGTGCCAACACAACAGGAGCAAAAAGCCTCTGTTTCCATGGCGACACAGGTGGAAAACTGAGGCCAGAGGCGGGTCAGACGTTAGCAGAAATCTTTTGGATTTTTTACCGAGGAATCGACAAAAAAAAAACATGAAGCTGGATGATTAACGATGGACCTGAATCATACATTTGTTTCCGGACACTCTGTAACGGGTCAATTTAGCATAAAGTATGAACTAGGGTAGTATTCTCGGATAATATTATACAAATATGAATTACTTTTTCTCTTCCACTAAAATATTATTCCCGACCGCCACAGTGTCTGGCTTATAACTATCACGCAAGAACGTACTGTACTTATTTTCGTAACAATATTTTAGGATAATTTAAAATGAAAAAATTACTGATAAAAAACCTTTTCAAAGACAAGCTTTCATTCAAGCCGCATACTAAAACGTATAAAATCGCTGACAATGATTTAATTATTTTTTGTTGAATTATTTGGTTTCAAAAACCTTGTCGCTCGAAGTGTTCATAAAAGTAGGTACCAATTAATTTCATTGGACAATGATTGTTTGGTAAGTAACAACTTGTCGAAGTATTAATTTTAAGTGGTTGGCAACAATACTATATCCAAAGTACCACAAAAAACTGCAGAATATCTGAAGCTTCCAAATGCCGAACATTACACAGGGCACAGTTTCAGGAGGACTTTAGCAACTCTATTAGTAAACGCTGGTGGAGATATTTTAGCTCTAAAACAGCACTGCGGTTGGAAATTAACCAATATCGTAGAAGGTTATGTAGAACAATCTTACGCAAAAAAAAGAAAAATTTCTGATCAAATTATAGGAAATAATGTAGAACCTGAACTCGACCATATTCACCCAGGCATTTCTAGAAGTTACCACCATTACAATGTGCTAAGCGAAAATACTTCAATTGCTGAAGCTCCTATTTATTTATTTATTTATTTAGACATAATACATCCAACAGGCCAAAGCCCAATTACAGGAGTATATAATGATAACAATTTGAGCAGTAGGTGGGAGTGATAACTAGAAAAAAAGAAAAACAATACGGAATAGAAATGAATAAAAAAGATGAATAAAAAAAGATACATAAGGCTAATTTGGTATGAGAGAGTACAGTTGTTTTTTGAATTGTTTCAAATTTGAAAAGAATACATCCACTGACGGAACATTATTTAGGCTTCTACATATAGATGATACGGACTATTGAAGTGATGTTGTGAATTTGGCACATCGATTCGAAAAATTATGTTAGACCTTGACGAGATACGAGGTACATTGAAATTAAGAATAGACAGGAGAGACGCTGAATCTATATGATTATTGATCAATTTGTATGCAAATGTCATGTCTGCAATTTCTCTTCGTTTTCTCGAACTAACAAATGCAAACTCTCTTAGAAGTAAACCGTAATCACAGTGCCGTTCAGGATAGATATTGAATTTCTTGAAAAACAAAAATTTGAGGAATTTTTTTAACTGATTCTAACGCTGATATATGTTTGAGTTGACTTGGGTTCCAAACTGCACTGCAGTATTCCAATTTACTACGTACTAAACAGTAGTAGACAGATTGAATTGCTTTGATATTTCTAAACTCTTTACAATTACGTATAAGAAATCCCAGAGCTCTGTTGGCGTTGGTTATGATTTTTTCAATGTGCATATTAAATGTTAATTTGCTGTCAAATATAACACCCAAATCCTTACATTCGCCCACCCGACGTAGATTATTCAAACACTATCTTCTTCCAATGGTGTTCATATATGTGCTGCTCAAAACTGCACTTCAATATTAACATAATTAATTCTAATATATAGATTAACAATACTGTGTGTTTTTTTTTTCAATAAGTTTAATGATCCAATTAAACATATAATATTGAGGAGGTTTGTTGGGATATGGATCAATTTTGTTGAAGAAAAACTATTGTTTCCTTGCCAACGTTTCGAATTTAAAAAAAATCATCTTCAGGGCTCTGTAACAATGAGTTTTTGTAAGTTGAAAGGGTTAAGAAATAGTAAAAAATACAGAAACATTTGGCCCTCAAGAATTGGAACATTTCACAGTAAAATGAATTATTAAAAAAGGAAAGACTCACCAAAAATATGTTTTTCCGAGTTGGATGTAAATAAAAATAATACACAAACATACATTCTAGATACAAACGAAAAATACTTTCACGGGACAACAGATTTAACATCAAGTGCAAGACAAACGAATACTGAGATAAAATTCAGAATATATCCGTGAACCATATAGTTCTTTTATTGATGGAGAATAACAATTGTGGTAAAAAATGATAATAAATAATTTAGGAATCTGAAATAGGACTTGTTCAATCCTTCTATGTCTCTTTTGGTATTGACGGTGTTTTGGTGGACAATTTCGATCATTTCGCAAGTCTTTTTGACAGGAAATGTTTTTTATCAACGAAGATGGGGTTTTCGAAATCAAAAGAATGACCATTTTCTCTAGTATGTTCTACTAGGGGATTTTGGGCGTTGAGTTTTTTGTGTGCCTATCGTGTTCAGATATGCGTTTTTTTTAATATCGGCCTGTTTGACCAACGTAGCATTTTGTACAATTGAAACAGTTGATTTTATAAACGACGTTTGATTGTAGATTGGTAGAGGTTTTCGTTTTTTGGCGTGAATAAAACTTTTTGCCAACAGTGTTGTCATTTGAAAATGCGATCTTGGAATTTTCTTCGTTTAAAAAACCATAATGCCCAAAATCCCACTGCTCTAGTAGAACATACCAGAGAAAATGGTCATTCTTTTGATTTCGGAAACCCCATCATCCTTGATAAAAAACTTTTTGTGTCAAAAAGACTTCTAAGCGAAATTATCTAAATTGTCCAGCAACACACCGTCAATACCAGGAGAGACATAGAAGGATTGAACACGTCCTATTTCAACTTGATAAGTCAGATTCCTAAATGATTTGATATCGTTTTTTACTCCAATTGTTTTTCTCCATCAATAAAAGAACTATATATGGTTCACGGATATATTCTGAATTTTATCTCAGTATTCGTTTGTCTCGCACTTGATATTGAACCTATTGTCCCGTGAAAGTGTTTTTCGTTTGTATCTAGAACGTCTGTTTATGTATTATTTTTATTTACATCCAACTCGGAAAAACTAATTTTTGGTGAGTCTTTCCTTTTTTAATAATCTATTTTACTGTGAAATGTTCCAATTCTTGTAGACAAATGTTTCTTTATTTTTACTATTTCTTAACCCCTTAACCCCTTCAACTTCAACAAAATCTCATTGTTACAGAGCCCTGAAGATGAATTTATTAAAATTCGAAACGTTGGCAAGGAAAGAATTGTTACAGAGCCCTGAAGATGAATTTATTAAAATTCGAAACTTTGGCAAGGAAACAATAGTTTTTCTTCAACAAAATTGATCCACATCCCAACGAACCTACTCAATATTAATTATATCGCATATATTGATAAATTTGTTTAATAAACAATACTTGTGTACTTAATTATATCGCATATATTGATAAATTCGTTATTTGTGCAGTAAATAAATTTTCAAAAAAAGGTTAATTAAGTGGGAGGAGGAAAAATCATATGTATTACACGGGAGTAAAGTGCCTTTTCCTCCCTTGGCTGTTTACTACATCCTACAGGAGGGAAAGTGGCACTTTCCTCCCTAGTAATACACATAGCCATTTCCTTTTAGTGCATTTGTATAAAAGCTTGTTTCAAAAAGTATTTTTATTAAATAATTTTTAGTCGTTCATGAATCCGTCATCTTATTGAATTCTGACGAAAAATCATAATCTCCGACCCCAAAAAAACCAACATACTAATTTTGAATGGATCGGGCCATAATAACAAAACAAGTTGCCATCTTGAAGTCATGAATTTTGACAAAACCATCATAATGACCCCAAAAACCACCACACACCAATTTTTCAATGGAATCGCGTTAAAATCACAAAACTCGTCGCCATCTTGAATTCGTTGATTTTGAATCATGATCTCCGACCCCAAAAACCCCCACATACCAATTTTCACTGGAATCGGGCTATAACCACAAATATCGTCGCCATGTTGGAGCCGCCATCTTCAATTTATGAATTTTGACAAAGAATTCGTGATCTCTGTCTCTGAATCATGATCTCCGACCCCAAAAACCCCCACATACCAATTTTAACTGGAATCGGGAAACCACAAAACTCGTCCGCCATATTGGAGCCGCTATTTTGTTTTTTCACCAGCACACATTCCATAATGCATTGTCACCGGAATTATGAACACTTGCCAAATTTCACGTTCATCGGACAACTAGAAGTGGATAAAATTTAACATGTAAGATTTGATTACAAACCCACAGACAGACATACATCGGGACAGGTAAAGCTAAATAACAAAATCTGGAACATAATATGATCGTTACTGTATAAACGTGACTCAGAAAAAATCAAGAAATCACATCATTCTGTATGTTTATCTGAGATCTGTTACATAAACATTTATACTTTTTTATGCAACAACTTTGCAGTAGTTCTCTGTTACCGAACGTCTTCTAGACTAGGAGGAATCGGCGCATGAGTACCGAAAACTATTCCACCTCAATTTCTTTCATGCGATCCTCTTCAAATTGCCCTACTGATGATACAAATGCATGTTGCCATGGGGCAACCCCGTGCCATATTGTTTAAACCGAAATTGTTTAAACAATTGCAAGGAATTGTTATTTTTCAATCGGACGATTTTTTTTATATTCTTCATTAAAATACAGATTAAAAAGGTCCCATGACTTTTCACGATAAAGTTAATATTTTTGGAGATATGAATTTTTAAAGGTTCGAAAAATCTCAAATTTGGGTACTTTTGACCCATGAAAAATATATAAAAAACTTGAGAGGTGTCAAGGGACACCCGGATGGAACGAAGTTCCTTTCGATTAATTACTGAAGGAATTGCAATAATTTTTTTTTTCAAGTTGTAATAATATTTTATATATATATATATATATATATATATATATATGCACTCTGTCTGTCTATTCTTTCGTACACGTCATAGATGCGCGGGACTTTGTAAACACAACAGAGTGTGTATATATATATATATATATATATATATTTATATATATATATATATATATATTATTATATATAAATAAAATATAATTATTATAATATTATTAAATTATTATTTTTTTTTATGATTATAAGTTTTAAAAGGAAAAAAAAAAAAAAATTAAATTTTTTTTATTTATTTGTAAGCCTATGTATAATATGGATAGATAAAAATGTCAAAATACTATAACACAATCAATTTCATACACTGTCATAATGAATATAACCCATAATTGGTAAAAAGACAACAAAAAGTCTAGATTTACAAAATGTTCATGAATAAAAAGTGATCAACACATTTATAAATTTGAAACATACAGTATATGAAATTGTAGCTAACTAAAAGTAGCCAATGGTAGAACAGCAAACTTCTTGATGAGAATAGCCAATCAGGGAATAGATGGTCATATGGAAAATTGGAAATTGTGAGAGAATAACAACGGGGTGATGTCATAAGCAATTATTATTGAAATTTGTACATAGTAATAAGAATGGGAAAATAGTTGTATATATATAAATTATATAAGATGAACCCAAACAGTGAAATGTGACAATTTGGTGCGCTAATTCAAACATTCCAATGGAAAAGAAGAGGGAAAATTCGTATCCAAGGGAACAACAAACAAAGCCACAAAGGAGATCGAAAATAAATTTACAAGGGAATGCCACGCAACATTTTGAGAGAAAGAAAAATGAAATAATTCCAACATTTGAAGAACAAAACCAATATTACCTTAATTATACAACATATCCAAGTGCCAAAGCTGATTTCTGCATATGTATGGTTCCTGATTTATGGTATTGGAGTTCCTGATAGCGCTTGTAGTGAGAAGGGATCCAGTTTCAGGGCATATCTTGAACACTGACATTTCCAGCCAGGTATAAAAACTTCAATAGTGCACATCCGGTCCTGAACAATTTCACAAATAACGTATCTCACATCTGAAGAACTTTATTTCACTTTATTTTGAACTATAAAAGAAAACTTCACTCTCAAAGAAAAAGTGAGGTTGTGTTTATCTATCCATGATTTGATTTTTATGATTATCCGTGAATATTTGTAGATTTACATTAGAATAAGTTATTTCTCGTAGGCAGGTAAAATTAAGTCTTCCTGAATAAAGGAAATAATTGCTTTTTGATACTTTGTTGTTTGTTTTCTTACAATGATCAACAATCATAACAATGACCATTGAATAAACTGAAATTAGACAGCAGTGGCTAGTGGCTCTATTGCCTGAACCGGCTATCTGAGATAAGAGGCGTACCAACTGTTGCTTAGCCGTGGTGAGGAAAGTGATAACAATTGGCAGCAGCGTGACGAGAGAACAATGACGTTCGCTAGCAATTATATTACAGCATACAATACACATACAGGGCGAAAATATCTATCTATATCATATCAATTTGACTCATAATGAATAGCAAAAACTATTAGCAACTTATTATACAAAAACAATTTATATTTGCAAATTATCATTACATTAAGGGCGAAATAATAACAAAATAATTTATTATATCAACAAAACATAACAATTTGGCCCACAACGAAGAATAGAGAAAATTATTAGCAATTTTCATATTATAACAACAACTATTATTATTTACTTTATAAAATAATAAATATATATATATTATATTACCTCTCGACTTCGTAAACAAACAGCGTATAGGTTAGAACACGCAAGGCTTCTAAATACATACGATTGATATTGTAATATTAAAATATAATTTGTTTTAAATTTATTAAAGTTATGACGCTACACTTGCTAAAACACAATAATGGAGAGATTATAACGCGTATGACTTGGTTAGCACAATAGTAAAGAGAGGTTATAATGCGTACTTGCTAAAAATACATAAGCATTTATTATTGTCTGTATAAAATCTCTACTTACCTAACTCCATCAGCAATATCCGGAACTTGTGCAGAAACACTGTCAGGATTCATTATTGTTATTATTTTTTATTATTTATTATGTACAAAAAACCTGTATACACTCAACAAAAATAATCGTCGCGACACCACACTGTTCAATGTGAAATATAAAGACGAAACGAAAATAACTGGCTTGCTTTCTATGAGAGAGAGAGAGAGACAGACAGAGAAACACGCGCACGTCATAGCGAAAGTCTCGTTACAACTTTTGGTCTTAATTTATTCCGTCTAGCCCTCTTTCGCAACGCGCGATAAGGAACTACGTTCCAATATAAAACATATTTTGTTTTTTATTCTTTATACATTAGTTAATAATATCCTTGATTGAGATTTGAAAACATTTCATTGTTTATAACTGTTTTTTAATTGTTTATTACGCACGCTCACAAGTATGCGTCCCTTACCTTTAAGTATCGCCGTCTATCTCTGACTCATACGCTGCATCGGCCTCTCTGTGTCCTGAATCATTATTTACCATTTATCTTGAAAACTATCAACTTTATCAAAATTGTTAAAGAGAGCAATGTTATTGATAATTAAATTAACTTCAATTTGTTTTCAGTAAGTTGTTTCCAGAAATCAATTTTACGAAAGTTATTAAAGTTCGAAGCGGAATATGTAATTAAAACTAATTTTGTATCGGTTTATATTACTTATTTATTTGTTATTAGAACAGAAAGGACTCATATTGTATTGAATAATGGTTCATGACACAGAGAGGCCGATGCAGAGTATGAGTCAGAGAGAGACGGCGATACTTAAATGTAAGGGACGCATACTTGTGAGCGCGCGTAATAAACAATTAAAAAACAGGTATAAACAATGAAATTTTTTCAAATCTCAATTAAGGACATTATTAACTATTGTATGAAGAATAAAAAACAAATTATGTTTTATATTTTATTCTTTTTTTTTTATATTTTTCATGGGTCAAAAGCACCCAAATTTGAGATTTTTCGAACTTTTAAAAATTCATATCTCCAAAAATATTAACTTTATCGTAAAAAGTCATCGGCCTTTTTTTATTTGTATTTCAATAATGAATATATAAAAAAATTGTCCGGTTGAAAAATAACAATTCCTTGCAATTGTTTAAACAATTTTGGTTTAAACAATATGGCACGGGGTTGCCCCATGGCAACATGCATTTATATCATCAGCAGGGCAATTTAAAGAGGATCGTATGAAAAAATTGAGGTGGAATAGTTTTCGGTACTCCTAGTCTATTCATTATCTTATAATGTATTCATATTTAATATCTTAAACAACTCGGCTCCTTTATCTTTTCAGAAGTATTTGGTTTATCAGCATGATGTTCATTCCTATGATACAAGAAATCGAAATGATTTCCATATTGTAAGAGTGAATAGAAGAAGTATAATGAATTCATAATTTTTTAGAGGTTTTCAAGAATTCAACAAATTACCTGCATTACTAAGAAATATTAGTCTACTTGTAAAATTCAAAAATAGCTTAAAAAATGGTATGAGAAATGTTTGAATATTATTCTTTTTCAGTTGCTTTTTTCCAAATCTGGTTAATGTTATCATCCAATTGAAGGATCAGTTAGTGGATTCGTTAGTAGCTCCAGTGGCACAAATATATCAAATTTCAAGTATCTTAATTTTAGTCTTATATATATATATATATATATATATATATATATATCTCTTTATTTAGTTGAAAAACTAATTCATTTACAATAGTAAATACATTGTCACATTATAAATAAAATTAAATTAACATGAAAAAATACAAACAGCCTGATTAAAAATACATACATATAGATAAAAAGTTACATAAAAAAGTCATACACAATAATATACTAATTTTTCATTAAGTAACCCTTCAATCGTCTTTTGAATGTATTTATCGAACCACTCTCTTTAATTTCTTGTGGGAGGTCATTAAAACAATCTACTCCTTTATAAAATAATGAATTATGTGTACTATTTTTTTTATATTTTTCAACCTTTATGTTGTTTCTGTTTCTTGTGTTATACTCATGTATGTCAGACACATAAGTTAATTTATTCTGTAGATAGGTGAATATCCAATTTTGATTTTAAAAATAAAGATTAGTGTTAGGTACTCGAAGAGGTTCTTCACTGGTAGCCATTGAAGGGTTTGCAACATATTTGCTATCGGTGTTATCCTCGAACATTGTAAGATTATTCGCATAGCACGATTCTGCATCTTTTGTAGTCTGTTTATTTCATTTTGATTGAGAAAAAATAGAATGGTAGAACAATAATTTAAATGTGGAAGGATTATGGAGTTGTATACTAATAATTCAGACCACTTGCTGAGATATGGGGAACATCTTCTTAAATAGTTGATTTTGTAAGCTACTGTTTTGATAATCTGATTAGCATGTTCCTTGAATTTTAATTTACTGTCAATAGTTACACCCAAGTACACGAATTTGTTTACCTTTTCTATATCACTGTCATTCAATCGTAGAAGTAGGTTTTCATTATTATGCTCTTTATGTTTCCCTAATAACATCCATTTTGTTTTATTTACGTTCACCTTCAGCAGATTTGCACAGCAATATCTATACACCCTTTCAAGACTAGCGTTCATAGTATCAACACACTCATGAACATCTTTACTACTAAAGTACAGTAGGGTGTCGTCGGCAAATAAGTGAATTTTACATTCTTCTGCTATGGTTACAATGTCATTTAAATATATTAAGAATAACAATGGTATCAAAATAGACCCTTGGGGTACTCCTATATTATTTTGCATTTCATCTGAATAAGCTTCATCTAGTTTCAACCTTTGTTGTCTATTGCTTAGATAATTCATGATCCAGTTTAGTGCTATTCCATCAATACCTACGCTTTCAATCTTTCTAATCAGTCTGCATCTATCTACAGTTTTAAATGCCCTTTGAAGGTCAAGAAATACTGCAATAGTATACTGATTGTTTTCCCCACTTTTCTTCCAATCTGTTAAAACACATTGTAACGCAGTTTCACAACTATGTTTGCTCCGAAAACCCGATTGATACTCAAATAGGACCCTATTACTCTCCAAATAATCCACTATCTGCTCATATACAGCCTTCTCCAATACTTCAGCTGTAGCATTAATCATGTTAATTGGTCTCAATTGAATAGCTTGGTTTGCATTTGGCACTTTTGGTATAGGTATAATAGTAGATAATTTTGATTCAGTTGGTACTTTAGTATATTATTTATTGTTACAGTATTATAACTTGGAAAAATAAGAAAGTGTAAGAAAATTTAATATTGTCAGAAATTGCTCATTTCATAAATATTTAAAATAAGTGAACAATGTGTGATATATAATTTGTATGGTTATTTTTAATTTGTGAATTGTATATTAGGTTTCTTTCCTATTCGAAATAAAGGTCTGTCTATCTATCTTTGTTCTCGTGCCAGTTGAATCTGTTGATAACCATCCCATGGAATCTATGCGATTAAGGGCCGGTATTATAAATATGTTTTGAAGTTAACTTTAATTTTATCAGTCAAGTTAACTTGAGCTTCAAAATGTCAGTTTTATAAAAGTACCATTTTTTAAATAAAAAGAAGAAGAAGGTAAAAAGGTAACCTACAATTTTTCTCTTGGCAAAACGATCCCGTTGTACTGGAATAAGTTTTCATCATTTTCCATGAGAAAATTAACGTAATGTTCTGGTGCAGAATAATCTAGGATTGAGCGCGTTTTTAGACAGACGATGGGCTCTTGAAGAAGAATCCAGTCCCTTCTCAAAATCCTCCTGTATCGTCTGTGGGCAATATAAAAGTGAAAAAGAGAACTTTCATAGAGAGTTGTGAGGAAAGAAAATAGAGTGAAGAAGAGAAAAAAGGGATATATTCAACATACCGAAAATTATTCATACAGTATGGAAAAAGAGTGGCTATAAATGTATGTTATATCCAAAAATTCAGGCATTCTACGCAGTAAATCCACAACGCAGTTGCAACATTGTTGCAAGAGCAAATAGGACAAAGCCAAGTCAGCATTTATCCACCTGGGCTGAGTTCTGAGTCAGCACCACCGCATCTATAAGAGGATCCCAAGAACCAAAGAGCGTCACTTCTATCTCAAACTTCCATTTTACACTTCGAATAGTTGTCATATTTAAAATCATTTTTTGTAACCAAAGTATAAAATAAAGTTTATTTTTAAAAAGTCATTTTAGTGAATATCACTACAACATGAATATCTAGGTGATGACACATTGTTTACTTTTCGAAACATTAATGTTTATATGATTTTAGCCATTGTACACTTAAAACTTGTCGAATCTCTTGTGATTGTTGACATTCAATGAAATTCTGGTTTACCTGGTGAATATTATGTTGACTATTGTGTGTGTGGCCAAGAAAAAAAGTTAAAAAGAGAACCTTTGAAGAGAGTTGAGAAGAAAAAAAAGAGACTCAAGAAGAGAAAAAAGAGATATTATTCGACATACCGAAGATTATTCATACAGTATGGAAAAAGAGTGACTATATATGTTTATCTAGGTGATAAGGACACATTTTCACACCATCTTGTTTGCTTTAAATGAAATAAAAAAACTGTTTTTGTTAGTTTTATTTTTAATTCGAACATTCACAAATAATAATGTGTAACATTTCTTCAAAATAATTCCCAATGACTTCACTAAGCTGTACAGAAACTCCGAAAAAGATTTTTTTGCAAGCAATTTAGAGCATACTTTGTGTACTTCAAAGAGAGTTTTCGCAAAAGATATTGTCTTAAGATTTAAATACACCACAATAACACTACACAAAAAGTCTGGCATTTTTATGTAAATAGACGATAACAATGCAATTTCTAATAACACTGCTAGCAGTTGACTTGTGAATACCTCCAAAATCTCCAGCAACTACCAAGAATGAACCAGTTGCATAAAATCTGAGTGTAATCAACACTTGTGATAGAGGATGATTTCTAAAAATATGTATAATTCTACAATAATTAAAATAGGTACTAGAAATGCTGACCTATTAGTTGGTCTTTGTAAATTTGCTTCAATGTGCCCCATTAACAAGCGTACAGACTCTCTTGATAGTCGAAATCGGTTTTTAAATTCTGTTTCCTTCCACAAGGTGAAATGGTCTAACCGATTCCTAAATATCCTTTGTCACCGAGGGGCTTCAACAATATTCACAGCATCTTCTTCATCATCGGTCAAAAGTTCCTCAAAAATAACGTGGATATCGTTAACTAACATTTTGCGAAAACGAAAAATCAAAACAATAAAATTGAGGTTATATGACTCATATGCAATATTGACAGGAGCAGGAGAATTGTCGATGATCGAAAACCACCATTTTCTACAAAGTTAACTTTAACCGACACCCGTTCCACCCGATAAAGTTAACTGCTACATTTTGAAGTTAACTTTGACATGTGACGTCATCCACAAGTTAACTTCTAGTTATCTGTCGAAATAGTTTTATAATACCCACCCTAAATACAGTCGTTGAAATTAATTCTGCATATCAGTGTTTCACAGTTTTTCAGGTCAATCCATTCCTTGGTTCACACTCCAGTCACATTCTCAACACGATCTTCATGTACTTGGCCGAAGAATTTTCTCAAGCAATGTTCACGTCTCAAAATGATTCAGGGTTAAAAAAAATCTGAACGCCCTTGGAATTCTCTTGTACGAATATTTGTCATCTCGTTGGTATATGAGGAGGAACTGATGCATGGCAAACAACTAAAGGGCGCCTCTGATTTCCGCTATGAAAATCGCTCTGAGCGTCGCGGTGTCTGTCGCTCGACGCGCCTAAAAAGTAAACAGGAAAAATTGGCAGAGTGGAAGGAAAAGTATCCGTCGAAATAGGTATGTGATTTGTAGCCGGGGGAAAGTGCTTCTTCGACGGTCATCTTTCATTTTCGGGTCTCTGGGTGAACCTATAAAGTTGTTTTGCGTGTTTTTTCCCTCGAATTTGAGGATCTTTTGACCTCGATCCTTTCATGAAGAATGTACTTTATTGAGTTTTATGGGGCACATAATTTAACCATAACCATAACCTCACCTTGAACAAACTCAAAACTAATTGCAAAATTGTGTAAATTGTCAATCGTAGTTCTAATCGGAAAGATACTTACAAGGAATGCATCTTTGGTTTTGATTTTTCTCTGTGTTACTCTTCTTCACGCCGTGTCTACAGGAGTGTGTTTCTACTTTTATGGCAATCTGGAACAAAAAGACGTTTTTAAGAATTTTCGGGATGTAGTGGTGCAACACTTCAATAATTGATGAAAGGGCATAGTTACATGTATAATATATGGGGACAGTGAAATGTGAAAAGGAGAAATTTGGAATAAAATTATCACTGAAGAAACTGTGGCTTTATTGTTATATCTCCGGTTCCCGTTATTGGAGCAAAATTAAATATATACCAGTATTCAAGTCTAACTACAAGCTTCCAAACAAGGAAAGTTCCATCAAAATCGGCACAGTAGTTTTTGCGTGATGCTCGAACAAACAAACGGACAATTACAGTTTTACAATTTTATAATAGTACTAGCATGTGTATCTATGTACTTTGCGCGACAGCTCTCGAATCTACCGGGTGATTCTCTAAGGTGGCGCACCCCTATAACGTTTTTATTATTGAAGATAGAAAAGGAAATTCGGGGGTTGTGTATAATGGTTCAATTTAAATTTTTTGACATATTTACTTGCTTTGCCGTACTTCCGGTTTGACCGGAAATGATAGATAGATAAGCTTTATTGTCTAAAATCGGAACATTTTATCGATAAAGTCAATAGCACCTACAATACGGTGCATAGTAAAATAAATAATGTAGATATTCATTTATATTTTATTTTTTTTTTTATGTTCTGGTTCCCACGAAAAGGGATATCCTGTAATGTTCAGAGAACATCGTGGGAACCAAGGGAAAGAAGGTAGGAGTTGGTGTTCTTCTTGAATTTCTGAAGGTTGTATGCCTCGGGGAACACCTCCCTAGGCAATGAGTTCCAAAGCCTCGCTGTTCGTTGGATGAACGAGTCTTTGGAAAGTGATGTTCTGCAGGTCTCCAAAGTGACCACGAAGGGGTGTGATGACTGAACTTGACGGGTTAGTCTCGAAGAGACTGCCAAAGCAGGAACGATTGTTGATATTTCAGAAGAGCATCGCCCATGAAAATATCTATAAAATAGAGACAAATCGCCAACTTTTCTACGGTGTTCCAGACAAGTGAGCGAGTTTGTAAGCGAGGCATCACCGACGAGACGAATTGCCCTTTTTTGGTCAGAATCCAATAGCCTCAGGATATGTTTAGGTGCCGCACTCCAAATATGGGAACAGTATTCTAGGACAGGTCGGATCTGTGCCTTATAGATCATAAGCAGCTGACTGGGGGTGAAATAGCTCTTGGCACGAAACAAAAAACCAAGTTTTGGGATGCACTTTTGGCAATGGACCTCACGTGATTTTCCAAGGAAAGGTTATTGCTGATAGTAATACCAAGCATCGATATGGATGACTTCAGTGGTATGGTTACTCCTGACGAAGTTATGTTAGGCACAGTGAGATCGGCTTTTCTAGAGAAAAGACATGCTTGTGTTTTGTTTGCATTGAATTCTACCAAGTTATTAAATCCCCATTCGAAAATTGTTGCTAAGTCCATATTTATATTATTAACATTTCTTCCTCGTTCATTTCTGGTTTCTCGGGCTGATATAGGGGCCCTGGAAGAGAAAGCGGTATGGAGGGTACTATCATCGGCAAAGCTGTGTACTGGACATGAAGTTGCTTTCAACAGGTAGTTGATGTGAAGTAGAAATAGTGTTGGTGCGAGAATAGATCCTTGCGGAACACCAGCATTTATGAGTAGAGTGTCAGATGAAGCTCCATCGACCACTACATGGAGAGACCTGTTTGAGAGAAAACTAGCAAGCAGAGAACACAGCTGAGGGGGCAAGCCATAAGACGGAAGCTTGGCGAGGAGTCACATGTGCCAAACTGATCGAACGCCTTGGAGATATCTAATGCCACAGCTAAAGTTTCTCCATACTTTTAAAGATAGCTGCCATATATGTGAGACGTAAGCGAGCAGGTCACCAGTTGATCTCTGATGGGGAAGCAATATTGCCTATCGTTGACAATTCCTGAGTCTTCCAGATATTTCATGAGCTCGATGTTGATGGCTTTTTCCATGACCTTTGAAATAATAGATAGCAGTGCGATAGGTCTGTAGTTGCTAGGTAGAGCGTTTTTGCCTTTTTTAGGGACTGGCTGTACTCTTGCAATTTTCCAATTGGACGGAAATACCCCCAAATTGTAAGAGTGGTTGAACAACTTGCAAAGAACGGGTGTTAGTTCGGGGGCACATTTCTTGAGAACAATCGGCGGGATTCCGTCAGATCCACAGGCTTTGTTGGTGTTGAGACCCAGCAAAATCTTTCTGATAGTACGTTGGCGAAAGGTGATCTCGGGCATGTGACTGTCAATAGGTGTAATGTTCGGGGGTTGTTTTCCCGATGAATCCAGAGTGGAATTTCCAGCAAATAGGTGCGCAAAGATATTGGCTTTTTCCTGGGCAGTCGTTGCTAGTGTTCCATCTTCTCTGGTTAGAGGAGGAAATGAGCTGGAAGTGAAGTTTCTTCCCACAGCTTTGGCGAAAGACCAAAATGAACGGGATCCGTTAGGACATTCAACAAGTTTTGATCTTATTTTGGCATTGTGGGCGTCTTTTGAGCATTCTATTGTCTCTTTGCATATGCCTCTAGCCTCGACATATGCTGCTCTGGTCTCAGGGCCCGGATTTTTTAGCCATCGACGGTATGCTGCCTGTTTGGAAGCCACAGCTCTAGAGCAGTTTCTGTTAAACCAGGTCTTATCGGATGATGTTCTTCTTTCGGTATTCGGTATGTAAGATTGCATCCCCAACATGATGATTTCAGAAATTGTCTCAGCACATCGTGTTGGATCTACTGAAGAGAAACAAACTCTCTTCCATGGAAACGCTGAGAAAAACATACGAAGACCTTCCCAGTCGGCCGAATTGTAATGCCACATGAGACGGGGTGGTATTGTGCAGCTCGTTGGTAAATGGAAAGAGCATGTTGTGGAGATGAGGGTGTGATCAGAGTTTCCAAGTGGGGCACAAACTTCTATTCTATACGGGTCAGGATTGGTGGTGAGGAGAAGATCTAGTGTATTGGCAGACTGGTTGTTGACATCAGGGATGCGGGTTGGTAGCTCGACCAGTTGTTCTAGACCATGAGTGACGGCGAAGGCCTCGGCTTGACGACCTGCATCATCTGTTTTGTTAGAGAATTTGAGCCAGGCAGCGTTATGTACAAAATCAAACCATAAATGGAGGATTATGTTTAGATTAAGACATAAAGGAATGAACGTAAAAACAAAATGGCAGAACAACAAACATTTCATAGTTTGACAAAACGACATTTTAAAACTTAATTACGACAAAAAACATTATTGAAACTTGGGCATAACATTCAAAAACTCAATAAAACTATATAACAATCTCAGTTGATTCTTATGAATCATAGAAGGACTAGAATTGATGCGTAAAGTATTCATTCAAACTGTAAGAGCATTTTCCCACCAGGATTTGTTTAACAGCTGTTCTGAATTGTTTCAGACCATTTATGATTGTTATTTGATTTGGTAAATGGTTATATATTTGTTTACTTCTATAAATTAGTGACTGTCTCGTCAGAGATGAAGCAGGAAACGGAAGGGCAAGTTGGTTTTCATTTCGAGTATGTCTTTCTCTGTTGACGTTTATGAGCCTTTCTGTATATTTATGAAGTAAACATACCGTTTCTAAAATGAAAATATTATCTATCGTAGAAATCTTATTGTCGCAAAAGACTGGTCTACATGAATCTCGCATTTTTAATTTGAATGTAAATCTTAGCGCTCATTTTTGAAGGATGAATACACTTTGCAATAGAGCCTGGCTACCAGAACCCCAAAATGGAATTCCACACCGCAGCAGGAATTCAATAAATGAATAGTAGGGCATTAATGAAGCTGATCGTCCAAGTTCGCGGGATATTACATTGATGACAAAGCAACCAGAAGACAATTTTTTCTTGAGAGCTGTTATATGATAGTCAAACTTCAAATTGTTGTCAATATGTACACCAAGACATTTCCCCCAACTTTCGATTCTTACATGGGACATCCTATATATTTTTACTTATTTCAATCGATAATGACATTCTTAATCCAACAACACCTCACTTGTCTATATTCCACATATAAAGTAATTTTTATATTTTGATCTAGAATGCCATGGATCGTGTCAATCGCTTCATTCTTGATCAAGAATAATTTAATACCACACACTTTCACTTTATTTTCCCTATTTTTCTGAATAATTGCAAGAAGCGATCATACCCAATAACAAATAATACGTATTCGGTATACTTATGCACTAAGTCCTGTTATTCTAGTTATCTGTGACAAACAATTGAAGCTGTTGCTAGTACTACCTAAAAAAATAGGCTAAAGAATATGCTGTCACTTTTGAAAATGTATTTGTTGCGTAGTTTATAATTTGATATGGAAAATTATACTAGAAACGACGAAATTGACATGTTGCTAATTTACGGAGAAGCAAAAAAGAATGCAACTGATGCAGCTCGAATTTATACTCAGAGATTCCCTAATCGTCGCCATCCCCTCGGCATTATTTTCCAAAACTGGAAAGGAAAATGCCAATAACTTCATCGTCAGTGAAGAAAAAGAAGTAGACGTGTTGGCCTATGTTGAAGTAAAATGTACGGCGTCAATTCACCAAATTGTTTCTGAGTGTGATATAAGTTATTCGTCCGTTTGGAGAATTCTTCAGAAATATAATTATCGATCATTCCAACTACACCAACATCTTTACGATAACGACCACAACCGAAGATTAACTCATTGCAACTGGTTTTTCACTAAATTCAGCGAAGATGTACGTTTTCCATTTAAAATTATTTATTCAGATGAAACTCGATTCACCACCTTGGGTCTGTTCAATCGGAATATTAAAAGCAACTGGTCTCAAACAAATGTATATCTGATAGACTAGGAGGAATCGGCGCATGAGTACCGAAAACTATTCCACCCCAATTTTTTCATGCGATCCTCTTCAAATTGCCCTACTGATTATACAAATGCATGTTGCCATGGGGCAACCCCGTGCCATATTGTTTAAACCGAAATTGTTTAAACAATTGCAAGGAATTGTTATTTTTCAACCGGACAAATTTTTTTATATTCTTTATTAAAATACAAATAAAAAAGGTTCTATGACTTTTCACGATAAAGTTAATATTTTTAGAGATATGAATTTTTAAAGGTTCAAAAAATCTCATATTTGGGTACTTTTGACCCATGAAAAGTATATTAAAAAAAAATCGAAATAATATATTTTTTAAAATTCTTTATACAATAGTTTATACATTCTTAATAGAGATTTAAAAAAAATTCATTGATTATACCTGTTTTTTAATTATCAATTTCGCGCGCTCACAAGTATGCATCGCTTACCATTAAGTATCGCCGTCTCTCTCTGACTCACGCGCTGCATCGGCCTCTCTGTTTCCTGAATCATTATTTATCATTTATTTTAAAAACTATTAACTTTTTTAAGATTGTTAAAGAGAGCAATGTTATTAACAATTAAATTGTCTACAATTTGTTTTTGACAATTTTTTTTCTGGAATCAATTTTACAAACGTTATTTAAGCATGAATCGGAACATGTAATTAAAATTACTTTTTTATCAGTTTATATTATTTTTTTGTCATTAAAACAGAAAGTAATTACATTGAATAACTTCTTCAAACGAAGGTTATAGATGTAGAAGTATGAAATAATAAAACAAGATTTAAAAAAAAGGTATTTATTTATTATCAATATCATTTTTATATATTATATTCTTACAGTCTTCTGAATCACAGCCACATAGAAGTATGCAACTAATATTATTTTTTTTACAGTAATAAGCTTTGGTTTTACAGGCTTTCTTACAATTGCACGGTTTTTTAAGATCAGTTGGAAATGGGCTTTTGTTCATAAATAAAGGTAGCAAAGTACTATTCTCCAGTTTGTATCCGAAATTCGTAAAATCTAATGTTTTATATTGGGGATTCAACGCTTTTTTCCAAATGTATGTTTGAGCAGAAGCTCTAAGTGCATGCAAATGCAAGGCATCTGATGTGCACGGAATTTTCGATAAATTAATATTAGTTCCAAAGCAACGAGAAAAAATAATGTGTCTAGCTTCATCCGCGGAGTTACCTTTTTTACCCAAAATATTTAAATACAATGTTTCTAAGCCTTTCAACTCCTTAGTACTTAATTCTAAGCCATTGCCAAGAGGGACTAAGACATCACGATGTTCTTTTATTTGTATCGGTTCTAAAGCTTTTTTTTGTGCCAATTTTACCAGTCGTATCACAACCCGTAAATGCGTGTAAAGCAGGTAAAATTTTAATTACATGTTCCGATTCATGCTTAAATAACGTTTGTAAAATTGATTCCAGAAAAAAATTTGTCAAAAACAAATTGTAGACAATTTAATTGCTAAAACATTGCTCTCTTTAACAATCTTAAAAAAGTTAATAGTTTTTAAGATAAATGATAAATAATGATTCAGGAAACAGAGAGGCCGATGCAGCGCATGAGTCAGAGAGAGATGGCGATACTTAAAGGTAAGCGATGCATACTTGTGAGCGCGCGAAATTGATAATTAAAAAACAGGTATAATCAATGAAATTTTTTTAAATCTCTATTAAGAATGTTATTAACTATTGTATAAAGAATTTAAAAAAATATATTATTTCGATTTTTTTTTTTTTAAATATATTTTTCATGGGTCAAAAGTACCCAAATATGAGATTTTTTGAACCTTTAAAAATTCATATCTCTAAAAATATTAACTTTATCGTGAAAAGTCATAGAACCTTTTTTATTTGTATTTTAATAAAAAATATAAAAAAAATTTGTCCGGTTGAAAATAACAATTCATTGCAATTGTTTAAACAATTTCGGTTTAAACAATATGGCACGGGGTTGCCCCATGGCAACATGCATTTGTATCATCAGTAGGGCAATTTGAAGAGGATCGCATAAAAAAATTGAGGTGGAATAGTTTTCGGTACTCATGCGCCGATTCCTCCTAGTCTATGATGCAAGAAGGAAATTTTCAAGAACGATTTGGTTTCAATTGCTGGATGGGTATTATCGGAGGAAAACTTTTGGGACCAATAATTTTCGACGGACAACTTGCTGTGGAAAGATATCTACAGTTCCTTAGAAACCAAATTAATGATTTCATTAAAGATTTGCCACTGGCTAACCAAGTTGATATCTATTTCCAACAATATGGGACGCCACCTCACAATTCTCAAGTCGTAAGAGAACATCTGAATGATATCTTCCCAGAAAAGTGGATTGGCACTTATGGACCTATTCAGTGGCCTGCGAGATACATTCTTAAGTTGTCATATTTTTTCTAAATGTATTCTTTTTCATATTCTAGATCATCAGATCTTACTCCGCTGGATTTTTTTCTCTGGGGATCAATTAAAAATCAGGTGTATAACACAGCATCAACTACTCGTGAAGAACTGGAGTATAAAGTAAGGGTGGCATTCCAGAACATCTCTGCAGAACAGCTAATCAATGTGGTGCGCTCAACAATTGAAAAAGTTGAACTTTGCCGTGATCAAGGAGGAGGTCATTCTGAAAATTTAGAACCTTAATGGACTCATTTTCGACTTTTGAATAATTCTTGAAACGACTGTGAAGTAATAAGCCTCAAAGTCGTATTTTTCCCATGTTACTTGATCAAGAATGAAGCGATTTACACGATCCATGGCATTCTAGATCGAAAAATTAAAATTGGAATAAAAATGACTTTATTTGTCAAATATTGACAAGTGGGGTGTTGTTGGATATATAATGTCATTCTCGATCGAAATTAGTAAAAATATATAGGATGTCCCATTCAAAAATCGAAAGTTGGGGTCATTTCCGGTTAAACCGGATGTACGGCAAAGCAAGTAAATATGTCAAAAAATGTAAATTGAACTATAATATACAACCCCTAACTTTAGTTTTTCTATCTTCAATAATAAAAACGTTATAGGGATGAGCCACCTTGGAGAATCTCCCGGAAGCAATTATTTTTTACTTTTTATCGCATTTGAATAAAAACTTCTCTTCTAAAAGGCTTTTTTCATTAATTATTTTATTTTAAATGGCAATCCTCCATTTTTGTTACGTTTTTGGTAACGCACTCGGCATCACTTTTTTGTTCGAAAAAGAATTCGGGATATCGGGGATCAAACTTCAGACACTCGCCCTCATCTGATTCGGCGACCAAAACACTATGTATGTAAATTTGGCGACCCGTTTAAATACGCGATTATCGCGGACAACCATAGGCGACAACTTCGATCGCATTTCAATCTCCGTGGCCCACGCTAGCCAGCGAAAAGGAATTCATTACAACACGACAATTTTCTATTATCGACTGTGACATGGGACCACAAAATCCGACCGTCTCTGGCAGTCCACCGGAAGAACGATGATGGTCCATGAAGGAAAATCGATTGCAATCCCCAAATCCCTGCTGATTTATACGAATGGACAAAGCAAGATGCTGCCAGTCAATCCGTCCGTAGTTAGTGACCCAGCTGTTTCCCAATGGAAAGTTTAATAGGGTAAATGAGCGAATTATCATTAAAAATCATGAACACTCTGACCATCAAGCTTGGAAAGTTCTTCTCGGAATGTCTAGAAAACTATAACAGATGCAGAAATCAATGAAAGCTTATACTTATAGAAAAACATCCATTTTCAAAATCCTCTTTTGGGTTCAGTAATCTAATATCTGAAAAAACCAATAGCGCGGCCAATCGAAAGGATATATTTTTAACCGACGAAACCAAAAAGGAGGAGGTTCTCTAGTCGACGCGTATATTTTTTTTTATGTATGATCACGCGTAAATTTTTACTGAGACGTCCGATTCCGATAATTCTTTTTTCAGTGGATAGGGTGTACTTCGAAGTTGGTCCCATTTGAATTTAAAAGATGAAATTCACCCCTAAGGGTAGCAAAATGAAGGATAATGATCACTCACTCTCTGAATTCTGGTCAGTTAACCGATTCTATCAGGCATAACTTTGGATTTGGATGATTCTTTTTTTAGATAGGGTATACCTCATAGTTGATCATATTTGGATTTTGAATGGAATTATTCACCCTTACGGGTAGAAAAATAGGGAATAATTAATTTTTCACATGTGAACATTGGCACACCTCTTTTTTAGGGGAAAAAAATCGGTCAGTGATAATAACATAATCACATTTTTATCATTTAACATCCAATCCATTCGTAACAAAATCAACGAATTATTCATCTTCTTAGAATCTCTTGGGTTTCCAAAAATTATTTCAGTCTCTGGACATTGGCTAAATCCGAATGAACCTATTAATATACCGGGTTATAATATTGAATCGAAATACTGTGGGAACACACTCTCACATGGTGGAACGGCTATATTCATTCACGATTCCTTGTCACATCGTGATCTCATTGGTACTGATACATTTTCTGAAATTCTTGATGAAAAAGCTATTCGTATTATGTCTTTATAGAGCGCCCACTTCCGATACAATCATATTTTTAGACAAGCTTGAACAAATTTTGACACTGATCCCAGGAAACTATAATATTGTATTGACTGGTGACCTCAATATAAACTTTGAAGATAGACTCTCTATCAACACTCAAAGGCTCACTAATCTCCTAGATTCTTTCAATCTGGTCATGCATGTTGGCACTCCTACAAGAGTATCACAATTTTCGTCAACCACAATTGATTATTTCTGTACAAATCTCAATCAGGATTGCATCACCTGCTCAGTTATACCATCTAATCTATCAGATCATGATGCCATATACAGCAAAGCTACTTTCAGTCTAGACATAACCAACAAACAACACCGCTATGGCCGTCTTTACAGTTCCAAAAATTATAGTAGGTTCCATCAATTTTGTGTCAACACTGACTGGGAGATATTGTTGGACTCAGAAAAACCCTTTGAATCATTTTACAATGGCCTAGTCATTAACTTCGAAAGGGCATTTCCAAAACAAAAAATCAATAAAAAAAAATTAAAACCCTGGATCACAAATGGCATAAAAATCTACTCCAAAAACATGAGGTCTCTTCACTATATAAGAAAATTCGTAAGTAATTCCAACTTTGACAATCACTACAACTCTTACAGGAAAATATATAGACAAGTTATCAGGGCAGCAAAAGATAGGTTCTACAATAGTAGGATGGAGAATGCAAATAACAAAGTGAAAGAATGCTGGACCATAGTAAATGAGCTCAGGGGGAAAGGAAAAACCTCAAAACGCACAGAAACGTCACTAGAACCTAACATAATCAATAATTATTATTGTACAGTAGCAGAAAAGCTAACTAGTAAAATATCTCCTATGCAAAATCCCTTAAACTATATCAGAGACATCCAAGTTGATAACAATCTCATACTCTATGACACCAACTTATATGAACTGAAAGAAGTTATTTCCACTATAAAAAATAAAAATGCCGCTGGTTTAGATGATATATCTATAAACATTTTTGTTAACCTCCCTGATAGTGTACTCAGTATTCTTGCCCAACTCATAAATAGTTCCTTTGCACAAGGCTATTTTCCTTCATTCCTGAAAACCTCGGTTGTTATCCCTCTCCATAAAGGGGGTGATAGAGAAGATCCAGCCAATTTTAGGCCTATTTCATTAATACCCACCTTAGCGAAAATTATCGAAAAACTGGTGAAAAAAAGAGTTATGGAATATTTGATACATAACAGAATACTGAGTGCACAGCAGTACGGTTTTCAGAAATCGAATAATACAACTGACGCTATACATTCAGTTATGTCAATGATTTACAGAGATATCAATGATAAAGAAGCTGTCGCAGCAGTGCTCTGTGACCTATCGAAAGCATTCGATTGTGTCAACCACGAGGTATGGCTGTGCAAACTTCAATTGTATGGATTCAGAGGAAACACTTTTAAATGGTTCGACTCATATCGTTCTGGTAGAAAGCAGTATGTGAGACTAACAACTTCTTCAAATACTGCAGAAATTAAAAGTGGAGTACCACAAGGCTCGGTGCTGGGTCCTGTTTTGTTCCTTTTATATATAAATGATCTGACCATGTTACCAATTTCCTGAAGGTTCACGTTATTTGCTGACGACACCATCATACTTTGGCACCATAAAGATAAAAGTAAATTGAACGAAATTATATCTTCCGACATGGTTACAATCCAGAATTGGTTCGACTCTAATTTACTCACTCTGAATTCAAAAAAAACAAGTGTTATTACATTCAAATGTTGTATATCAAATGTGCATTTAGGAAGCCAAGAACTCAGAAAAATTTTTGGGATTACTTTTGGACAGTAATCTGAAATTTGAAGAGCATATAACTCATTCAAATAAAAAACTGGCTTCTGGTTGTTATGTAATGAGGACAGTATCAAACGAATTGGTATCTACTGCTGCCAAATCAGTTTATTATGCACTTATAGACTCCCATTTACACTATGGCATATCTTTCTGGGGGGTAAGTAACAATCAACTCTTCCAGTCAGTGTTTGTGCTTCAAAAACGGGCAATTAGATACCTTTGCAAAGCCAAATGGAGAGATTCTTATAAACCTCTTTTTAAAGATAAAAAAATCCTAACTCTTTGCTCAATTTTCATATTGGAGACAGTGTCTGTAATTCATAAGAATAGATTGTAATATGAAATCAACAACATCCCCTATAATACTCGCCAGAACGAAAATAGCCTAAAGCTCCCCATACCCACTTCCAACCTAGTAAAAGATTCTCTGATATATAATGGAGTGAAAATGTATAATAAAATACCAAGTGATATCAAAGAGAGAAATCTCCAGGTTTTTAGATACAAACTAAAAACTTTACTTAGTGATAAGGCCTACTACAGCTTGATTGAATTCTATGATGATACACTTCAGTTAATGTTTACATTTGTTCATATTGTTAATTTTGTTCAAACTTTTTAATGTTTTTGTGAAAGTATTTAATTAAGTCTCACCATTTGTTTATATATTTGTTTTTATCCTGTGACGTGGTTATCAATTTTTGACAGTGACTTATGTTCATTCGCATACTGTGAATTTTTATTTGTGTTTGTCAACAATATTTTTTCCTACGTACAATAAACATATATTCTCTCTCTCTCTCTATGTACTTGACAATGACAGATCGCTTATGTCATTATTTTTGTTCTCCTACACCCGTCACAATCATTATATTCTATGATAGGATGGAATTATATACAAAGTAATGAAATAAACTAACCAGAACAACAAAAATAATTTATATTACAACAAATAGTAAAAGGAGATAATCATATCATTCAACTGGTAATAGTTGAAGTGAGGTGGGTAAGTAAGTATTTTGGAAGTAATAAAAAAACAAGTAGTTAGTAATTAGTAGATAAAAAAATTGGAAAATAAAAACTTTTTAACAAAAAATTAAACCGACGAAATACGGAACTGAAAAGTAAAAAATAAAATAAACCTTCTTAGTCTCAATAACTGAGCTCCTAAAGCAATGTAAGTAACTAATTTTGAGTCGGCGCCAAACGAACAATCAACGAAGATCATTGAATTACTTTAAAAAAATTATCAGAATGTCACTCGATGCCATCATTTTACGCCATATCTAATTAATTTGCTTGTTTGTTTGGCGCCGACTCAAAATTAGCTACTTACGTTAGTTTAGGAGCTTAGTTATTGAGACTAAGGAGGTTTATTTTATTTTTTACTTTTCAGTTCCGTATTTCGTCTGTTTAATTTTTTGTTAAAAAGTTTTTATACAAATTGTAGACAACTGGATGACGTTTCGCCACACCCTGAACCCACCCATCGAAATCATTCATTTAACATGAAAATAATACCACGAACAAATCATTTATTGAAATTTTAAATTAAAAATGCAATTATTACAATTAGCAATATTCAAAGCGGGCAAATATTTTGTTGAATTAATAAGATGATATTAATTGTCTCTAGTAATTGTACTAGGTTGTTCCTGAGTGTTTACCTTTGATGTTGAGGGTGTATCACAGTCCCTTGACACAATCTTGTTAGCGATATTTTTTCTTGCAAATTTTGTTTTTTCAATCCGGGTGATTCTCCAAGGCTCACCCCTATAACTTTTTTATTATTGAGGATAGAGAAAGGAAATTCGGGGGTTGTGTATAATGGTTCAATTTAAATTTTTTGACATATTTACTTGCTTTGCCGTACTTCCGGTTTGACCGGAAATTTCCCCGACTTTCCATTTTTAAATGGGATATCCTATATATTTTTACTTATTTCCATCGAGAATGACATTCTAAATCCAACAACACCTCACTTGTCAATATTTGACAAATAAAGTCATTTTTATTCCAATTTGTATTTTTTGATCTAGAATGCCATGGATCGTGTAAATCGCTTCATACTTGATTAAGTAACATGGGAAAAATACGACTTTGAGGCTTATGACTTCACAGTCATTATAAGAATTATTTAAAAGTCACAAATAAGTCCATTAAGGTTCTAAATTTTCAAAATGACCTCCTCCTTAATGACGGCAAAGTTCAACTTTTTAAATTGTTGCGCGCACCACATTGATTAGCTTTTCCGCAGTGATGTTCTGGAATGTCACCCTTACTTCATACTCCAGTTCTTCACGAGTAGCTGATTTTCATACACCTGATTTTTAATTGTTCCCCATAGAAGAATATCTAGCGGAGTAAGATCTGGTGATCTAGAATATGAAAAAGAAATAATACATTATGAAAAAATATGACAACTTAAGAATGTACCTCGTAGGCCACTGAATAGGTCCATAAGTGCCAATCCACTTTTCTGGGAAGGTGTCATTCAGATGTTCTCTTACGACTTGAGAATTGTGAGGTGGCGCTCCATCTTGTTGAAAATAGATATCAACTTGGTTAGCCAGTGGCAAATCTTCAATGAAATCATTAATTTGATTTATAAGGAACTGACGATATCTTTCCGCAGTAACTTGTCTGTCGAAAATTAATGGCCCAAAAAAGATTTCCTCCGATAATACCCATCCAGCAATTGAAACCAAATCGCTCTTGAAAATGTCCTTCTTGCATCAGATGTAAATTTGTTTGAGACCAGTACCTTTTATTATTCCGATTGAAAAGACCCAAGTTGGTGAATCGAGTTTCATCTGAATAAATAATTTTAAATGGAAAATGTAGACATCTTCTCTGTATTTAGTCAAAAACCAGTTGCAATAAGTTAATCTTCGCTTGTGGTCGTTATCGTAAAGATGTTGGTGTAGTTGGTACTTGAATGATGGATAATTATATTTGTGAAGAATTCTCCAAACGGACGAATAACTTATATCACACTCAGAAACAATTTGGCGAATTGACGCCGTACAATTCACTTCAACATAGGCCAACACGTCTACTTCTTTTTCTTCACTGACAATGAAGTTATTGGCATTTTATTCAGGTTCATTTCGTATTTTCCTTTCCAGTTTTGGAAAATAAGCTGAGTGGGATGGCGACGATTAGGGAATCTCTGCTGCATCAGTTGCATTCTTTTTTGCTTCTCCGTAAATTAGCAACATGACAATTTTCTCGTTTCTAGTATAATTTTCCATATCAAATTATAAAGTATGCAACAAATACATTTTCAATAGTGACAGCTTATTCATTAGCCTATTTGTTTAGGTAGTCCTAGCAACAGCATCAATTGTTTGTCACGGATAACTAGAATAACAGGACTCAGTGCATAAGTATACCGAATACGTATTATTTGTTATTAGGTATGATGGCTTCTTGCAATTATTCAGAAAAATTGTGAAAATAAAGTGGAAGTATGCGGTATCAAATTATTCGTAAGAAAATGATCTTTCACAAAAAGCCGAGGAGCCACCCCCTTTCTATTTGAAAAAATCAAGTTAACTGGAAAAATTCGTTGGATAGTTAGGGGAGGTACGGAACATTGGCCTGCTCGATCTCCGGATTCAAATACTTGAAATTTTTGCATTTGGGGTTTTCTTAAGTCATTAGTTCATTCCACTCCCGTCGAAAATGTTGAAGACCTGAGGAATCGAATTATAGCCGGCTGTGAGACAATAAGAAATACACCAGGAATATTTGCGGGAATACGACAATCAATAAGGCGAAGAGTTGAATCTTGTATCACGTCTGAAGGAGGTCATTTTGAACATTTGTTGTAGTTTTGCGCCTATTTATTAGTGTTATTTTCTGTTATTGTTCTGGTTTAACGTTATTGTATTAGATAGTTCTTGATAATGTATTAAAGAAATGAAAAATACGCGTTAAGATGTTCAATTTTTTTGCATAAAAACGGCGCCCCATACGAAAAAAAGGCAAGATAAATTTTTGTCACAAATTGAACGAGGAATTTAAAAATGATTATCAATTTGAAATATCTCGGTGGCGTACCATTTTTTTCTTTAAACAAATTGAGATCATTACCCGTATGCGCGCCAATGATGAACATAAAATTCTGAATTGCATGTCAAAAATTGCGCAATAACTACCTCTTGAAACCTAATTAATTTCATCTGCATATCTCGACCGGTTTCAGAGCAACAAATAAATAGTTAGTTTTTAAGAAAAACTTGAACACACCGTACTTGGAAAACGAAGCATTTGCGGACAAAAGTTATTTACCAAACTATCATAATTTTTTCATGCAGAATCACCCCCTGAAGTTTGTCGCACCTATTCACTAATTAATTTCATTGAAACGGTAGAAAATGTTTGCATGAAACGTATTATTTGTGCAACCATAAACAAATTCAAATCAATGCCCTCATGGGGGTAGTTTTTGGAAGAATTCATGAATAATGATGATGAATGAGAGTTCTTGTTTTTTCCTTGTTTATAATTAATTCTCCCAGATCATTTCATTGTCTGTTATAGTTTTCAAGGTATTCCAAGCAGCACTTTCCAAGCTGATATATCGATGAAATCTCCCAATCCGTAATAATCATTCGCTCATTTATCCAATTAAATTTTCCGATTGGAAAACAGCAGGACCACTAACTACGGACTAATTAACTGCCAGCATCTTGCTTTGCCCATGGCGAGATTCTTTCGGATAAATCACCAGGGAGTTGGGGATGGCGATCGATTTTCCTTCATGGGCCATCATCGTTTTATCGTTTTTCCGATGGAATACCAGACACGGGCAGATTTTGTGGTCCCACGGCACATTTTCATATTGTTATGAATTCCATTTTTCTGGGTCGTTTGAGCCACGAAGATTGAAATGCGATCGAAGTTGGTGCTTACTCTTGTCTGCGATAATAGCGTATTCAACCAAGTCTCTAAATTTAGGTCCTTGATAACCTGAATTAACTTTAGAAAATGTGGAGCGGTCAGTCATGTTTTGGTAAAATAAAAAAACTTTTTTTTCAGTGCTTATTTGTGCCAGTTTATTGTCAGTAGTATTTCAGGTCTATCAACGAGTAAAACATAAAACTGTTTATTGTATTCAGGATAGGGTAGAACTAATTGAATATTATTTGAAAAATAATGAATGTTCCAACACAGCCAGTAGAATGTTCAATGAGCAACACCCAAACAAAAACGTTAATCGTAAATACGTTTTGGAACTAATTTCAAAATTTTGACAATCGGGATCTGTGGCAAATAAAAAACGTCAAATTGAAAACCCAGTAAGAAACGAAGCAGTAGGGGTAGCCGTTTTGAGAGAGGTTGTTGCTGATCCAACTCTTAGTATCAACGAACCGTCGGGTGAATTTTGAGAGCTCACAGATTCCATCCCTATAAAATTAAACTGGTTCAGGAACTTAACGAAGACGATTATGATCGTCGTTACAATTTTGTGAAATCATGAGTGAACGTGCTATACGAGATCCAAATTTCCTTTTCAACATTAATTTTTCGGATGAATGAAGTTTTTATCGCAACGGGACTGTTAATCGACATAATTGTCGGTACTGGTGAGATTCCAATCCAAGAGTGTTTCATCAAGTGTTTCGTTTGGGCTGGAATATTTGGCGATCGGGTTTTGTTAAAAAAAAATTACCAGTTAATTTGACTGGGGACGTGTATTTGGAATTACTCGAAGATACCGTTGATCCAACGTTAACAAACATAATAGAAAACGATAACCGATACCTTGAAGATCACCTAATATTCCAACAGGACGGAGCTCCTCCACATTTTGCTGCAGTAGTTCGTCAGTACCTGAATGAAAGATTTCGTAGACACTGGATCGGAAGAAAAGGATTCATTGATCCCCCGATCTCACGATTGATTGATCCCCCGATCTCACGATTTATCCCCCTTAGATTACTTCTTGTGGGGCCATTTGAAAAGTAAAATATACGCCTCTCAACCAGGTTCTTTAGAAGAGTTACGTCAACGTATTATTACCGAATGTCGTCAAATAACTCCAGAAATGCTCCAAAATGTCAGACAACGTTTCGAGACTAACTCATACTTATGTATGGCAGTTAATGGAGGACATTTTGAGCAGCTACTGTGAATTAATGTAGTTTGGAATGATTGGAGTTAAATTATGCAAGGTTTTCCGATTTTTAAGTTCAATCAATTTCAATTTTTTCAATTGTTTCTTTTTTTCTGAATTGTTCAAAGTAGCTTTCAAATGACGTATCATAATTTGGAATACGGAACAGTTGTTTTTCCCGCAAGAGGGCGCCAAAATAAAAAGTTACGTAGCGAACACTCACTTGGCTGAATTTCTTATCAAATTACCTGTCCAATGATGTATCACATTTTTAGTACTTTCGCTATTTGAATTGTATGGGTGATAGTGACCAAGGGGCGGGGAGGGACGTATGATAGTTAAGGTTATGATAGATAGATGTCCCCCTTGGCTTACAAATCGAATGTTTTTGCATTTTTTTCACAGCACCTGTGTCTTGAAGATATCGATCTGTTTCGTTTTCGATGCCGCACCCTGAATACCAATCTAGATAGCGGTAAAGATGATGCGGGACCCTTTTTTACCACGTTTTCATTGGTTAGTACAAATCTATCAATTTTAAACTAATTCTCCAATGAGCTAGAGACTTGAAACTTCGGAGATGTCTCAGAACTGGATGAGAATACAACATTCACTCGTTTTCTTGTCTAACTGTTTGTTTTTTTTTCTACGGATCACAAAAGTGAGGTTAGGATCACACAATCTCTCCATATCGGAGACGAGCAGATGTTGTTTTGCGATCTAGAGTGTGCTCCGCGATAGTGAACCCTATTCTCGACCTTACAGGCATCGCACAAGGGAGAAAGTGGGGTTAGAAAATCAAAAAATATGTGAAAGAGTAACAATAATTTTTTCGCAAAACAGCGAAAATGCCCAAAAACCACGGCTAATTGAGCAAAACAATACATTGAATCATCCCCCGATGGAGGTATCCAGCGGGGGAAGTGCCAAGTGTAACACAAAAGTGAAACAAGTGAAAACAAAATGCCACAAAGAAATACCTGATGGAAAAACACCCAAAAGGACGAAAATGATAGTTTAAAAAACTAAAAAACATTGAAAGCAATAAGGCAAAATATTGAAAAAAGGATAAAGTCGTCGACCAAAAAATTATCTTTTAGTAAAAAACGCGTAATAAAATTATGAGAAGTAAGTAAAGTGTACCCTACGCCTTTCTTACATAAGATACATTTTTTGGTCAACGACTTTATTCTTATTATTTTCAACATTTTTGTCTCTATTGATTATTCCACATGAGATGAAAACTATAACTAAATTTTTGCAAATGTGCATTTGCCATGTTTTGAAATGTATCTGCATCTGGAAGTGGGTGGAAATTAATTTCAAAGATTCCATTACTTACATTTTTACATACATACATACATACAGGTGAAGCTAGTCCGTTTTAAAAACAAGGTATTTAAAAAATAATAATTTAATAATCATTATTTGTCCCGCTCTTTGAACATATTTCGATGTTGTCGTAGAAATAGATTATAGTATAGGAGAAATATGTAGGAAATAATTTCAACCCTAGAATCCCTAGAATCTCTAATTGATTGGACAGGTGATTGTACCTCTTTGGCTCTTAACTCAGCTATTTCTGAGAATGAATAGTGAAAACCAAAACCAATTACCACGCATGATTGAATGAACAACCCATTTACAAAAAAGCTCTTTCAATTCCAATTAGTAACACGATAAAAAACGTCCGTCCTGACAAATCCCGACAACAAAAATCCAGGTCGTGACAATCTACGTCGAAATGGAGAATAAATTGCACTCACAAACTGAATAACAATCCCCTGTTATACACTGAAACGATGTAGAGTCGGATTCCATGCCATCGACAGAGATTATTGCAATCGAATTCGCGATTTGTTTTGTCGATTGTATGAATTGTAATTACTGAATGTTATTCAAATTCGACAAACGCCAAATTCACACTCCCGTTCCGGGATTGGTTTTCATGATGTGGGTAGTGAGCTTACAGAGTTACGTTCAAAAATGAAAAATGTTTATCCATTTTTCTGAAAAAATATTTGTAGAAATCTTTACATCAGCTGAGTGTATGATCACTCCTAAAAATTGCGATATTTTAATGCTAGTCGTGAAAAAAACAAAAACATTCATTTTACAATTTTAGGTTAGGTATCCAATATAAACATTTAATATTCAAAAGAGTTGTTGGAATTTGGATAAGTTTGGTAGAAGAAAATGTATTGTTTCCTTGCCAACGTTTCGAATTTTATTAAATTCATCTTCAGGGCTCTGTAACAATGGGTTTTTGTAAGTTGAAGATGTTTAGAAATAGCATAAAATGAATTAGAAAAATAAGCCACAAGGTTGAAACATTTCCGGGGAAATAATAACATATGAAATAAATGGGGACTCACCAAAAATTCGTTTTTCCAGTTTTATCCAATTGGTGAATGAAATAAAACTCTTTCAATTAAGGGTAATGTTCATACCAAAACCGAAAATTCAGAGTGCGAGTCCGACACTACTTCCCCCCCCCCCAAATGGTAAATTTACAATTGAATATTGTATATCAGTTTCATTCCCTGCTTAAAATTTCAACAAATTATAATTGTTGGAATTATTCTTCATTTTTCACTGATGAAATCGATTCAGTTTTCAAAAAGCTTTCGTGAAACAAGTTCCAATGTCATTGTGTTGTTTCAGTAAAATTTCTATTAACTGGAAAAATTCGTTGGATAGTTAGGGGAGGTACGGAACATTGGCCTGCTCGATCTCCGGATTTAAATACTCGAAATTTTTGCATTTGGGGTTTTCTTAAGTCATTCCACTCCCGTCGAAAATGTTGAAGACCTGAGGAGTCGAATTATAGCCGGCTGTGAGACAATAAGAAATACACCAGGAATATTTGCGCGAATACGACAATCATGTATCACGTCTGAGTTCTTGATAATGTATTAAAGAAATGGAAAATACGCGTTAACATGTTTTATTTTTTTGCATAAAAACGGCGCCCCATACAAAAAAAAGGCAGGAGAGATTTTTTGTCACAAATTGAACAAGGAATTCAAAAATGAATAGTTTGGCGTACCATTTTCTTCTTTAAAAAAATTGAGATCATTACCCGTATGAACATAGAATACTTAATTGCGCAAAAACTACCTCCTAAAACTCACCAAATTTCATTTGCATATCTCGACCGGTTTCAGAGCAATAAATAAATAGTCAATTTTTAAGAAAAACTTTAACACCCCGTATCTCGGAAAACGGAGCATTTGCGGACAAAAGTTATATAGCAAAACGGTCATAATTTTTTCATGCAGAATCGCCCCCTGAAGTTTGTCGCACTTATTCACCCTGTATTAGTTCCTTCACCCGGTCTTCGCCTATTCGCTTAGTGGTGCTATAAGACCTTTTTCATTTTACAGCTACCGCAAAACAATTTTTTTTCACTTATCCAATGATATCTTTATTGAAAATGTTCTCATTTCATAAAGTGTTTTCTCTTTGACATCTTTAGAGACGGTGACGGTGACGAAATTTCAAAGAAAATACCGTACCGATCAAATCTCATAAAGCATCTTCCCATTCGATCCTTTTCTCTATGATCTCTCAAGAAAGACACTTTTATTTTTATGTCGCTTATAAGCCGACGAACGATTTATCTATTGCAGATAACGATGCTTTGAAGTCCGAGGCGGGCTCTGACCATACGTGATATGAAAACAAGGGAGGCTATCCATCTTTCATTCCTTCATTCACAAACAAGTACCACCATGATTCAACCTCATGTGTATTTCAAATTTCTTGATGAAAATCTATAGCACAGTAATAAATATCAATGTTATGTGATGTGTTTGTCTTTGCCATATCCTGCATAATCCGAAATGCTCGCTGAGTGATAAATTGATTTCAGTGCATATTGTTAGCCTGATGCATATTCGATTTCGAATGTGAATGAGACAAACGACCAAAATATCCACCTATATTTATGATTGGCACTAATATAGATAGATAGATAGATATTTATTTCCAAACTAATAAAACATAGAAAAAGTGGGTCGTCAAAATAGTACAATGTATAACATACAAGTGTATATAGACATGTATAAAGTGAAAAATGTATACTAAGAATAAAGTAAAATATAAGATATAAGGATAGACTAGGGGAGAGTCTATCACAAGAGTTCGAGTTCAGTAATGCTCAGATCAAGATACTCTTTGATCGAATAAAAACATTTTATTAGTAAGAAAGCTTTGATCCTGTTTTTAAACTGATATAGGTTGAGACACTTGCAGATTCAGAGAATTCTTTTGTGACATCAGGAGCCTGCATCTAGGTGTCGTGAGAGAATTTGCATTGCGAGTGGAGTAAGAGTGAATTTCTGATTGTATTTGCTTTTGTTTTCATGAATTTCAAGTAAGGAGTAATATAGAAATAGAGTAGGAAGTGGCATAATTTGAAGATTAGCAAAAATAGGGCGACGTGTTCGCGATGATGTACTCCTGCCATGACTCTACTCTTTTTTGCACTAAGAAAGCTTTTTGAGCGTGGCACGAGCCACCCCATAATAAAATACCATAAGCCATGTGACTTTGGAATACACCACAGTAGCATGATTTGAATACGTGCAAACTAACGCAATACCTCAAACGTCGAATCATAAAGGTGGTACTTGATAATTTTTTTGTTAAAGACTCTATATGAGGAGCCCAGTTGAGTCAATCATCAAGTTGCACGCCAAGTAATTTGACGCTATTTCCCTGAGGAATATTTGATTTAGAGGAAACGATATTTGATTTTCAGTTTATTTGATGTGAACCAAGCTTGAGCTACATTTAATATATTAACAGCTGAAGCACTAACGTTTTCTAGGTTAGTACTTTGGGAGATAATAATGTTGTGTCATCCGCGAAAAAAACGCTCTTGATCGGTGAGGTACAGTAGTAGAGGTCATTAATATAGATCAAAAAGAGGAGGGGGCCCAGATCAGAGCCTCGACGGACACCATGGGAAATGTTCTTACGATTAGAGAGATCCCCACCAAGTCTAACACATTGGGTTCTACCAATCAGATAAAATTCGAAGAAGTCTAGTGCCAGGCCTCTAATACCATAGAAATACATCTTTTGTAGTAGGATAACGTGTGAGACACAGTCAAAGGCCTTAGATAGATCGCATAGCGTAAGTTGTGAATGTTTGCCTTTTTCCAGGCCCTCGACTAAGTCTGACACAACTTTTAGAAGAGCCTGGGTGGTTGATCGATTTTTCCGAGATATACCAGGGAATGAAACTGTTTAGCTTGCCTTGTTTGTGACTTGTGTGGGTCAAATCTAGCAATTGAAATTTTACACCCTTCCTATTGACTGATTGATCTGAAATTTGGTACACACCTCCAGTTCTGATGACAATACAATCATGTGTATTCAGTATCATTGTAAATCCAAGATGGCCAGCGCCACAAAATGGCGGATAACATATTTTCTTACCATCCCCAACGTATTTTTTATATATTTGTTTTTTTGTTAGGTTTAGAGAGAAAATATGTTTGGCTCACATCTGAGACGTGATTTTAGAATGTATTCCCAATTGTCGGGGGCATGCGAGCAAAGCCGCGAGAAACAGCTAACAATATAAATAAATATATATATATATATTATATATATATATATATATATATATATATATATATAGTGAAAGATAGTCGTTGCTGACTAGTTAGGTGTAAACAAATTGATTATTGGGGTATGCAGCAAAAGAAAAAGTGTACTCTTTAAAGTTTGTCCAAGCTTTCGGAATGTTTTATTTCCATCTTCAGGGATACTACAATGAAGAATTGAACAAATTAGTGTGTCATTCGAACCTTAAGGTACTAATAACTTACATCTTTGTTGAGATTAGTTTCTATGTTGTTTATGAATGTTCTTCATGTAAAGTACGGTGAAATATAAGTTATGACTTTGAAGTTGGCAACTCATGTTTTAAATCGTCAACTAATTATACACATTAAAATTCATTGAACAGTTACTAATTAAAATATTAAAAATATAAATTCTGAAACATGTGTGCCTTGAGAAAGTACAATAGGTTATAAATGGTGGGAAAATTATTTATTCACTTGTCATCTGCTTTGACAGTCACTGGTACCAACTGAGGGTAGTACCAACTGATATGAATTGGTGTGCCATTATTGGCCAAAGTATTATAGTAATTTTCTTGTTAGTACCAACTGAAGGTTGGGCCAACTTGAAGATATATTAATAACTAGTAATGAGCTCCGATTGATTTGAGGAAAATTCTGTATTTTCCATTGCTAATAAGAAGGAATAAATTTCACTTAGGTGGTTGAACAAAAAAACTGATGTCAACCACCTAAGTGAAATTTATTCCTTCTTATTAGCAATGGAAAATACAGAATTTTCCTCAAATCAATCGGAGCTCATTACTAGTTATTAATATATCTTCAATTCCCAACTTCAGTTGTACTAACAAGAAAATTACTATATACTGGCCAATATATACACAATCACTATCAGTTCATTGTACCAGTGACTGTCAAAGCGTGACGAATGAATAATATTTCCCACCATTATAACCTGACTTCTCAAAGCACACATGTTCAAATTATATTTTAATATTTTAATTAGTAACTGTTCAATGAAAATGTTATAATTAGTTGACGATTCATGGTTAACTTCAAAGTCATACATATTTCACCGTACTACATGAAGAAATTCTAAAAACATGAACAATCTCAACAAAATGTAAGTTAATGTACCTTAAGTTCGAATGACACTATTTGTTCAATTCTTCATGCTATCCTGAAGATGAAATAAAACATTCAGCTGACAACTTTAAAAGTAATTTTCTTTGCTGATCAATAATCAATTTGTTTACATATATATATATATATATATATATATATGTATATTTATATATATATATATATATATATATATATATTTTGAAATGTGCTAATTAAGCTTTTTCATTTGATACCCACCACGGCATTATAAAAAATATTTTTAGTTCATGACTTTATGTCGTCTAGAGGGCGCCATATTTTTTCTTTCAATGTGACGTCACATAGCCTTCAACCAGTGGACGATCAAGACGCTTCCAACGATACCTCATTTATGAGTTATGAGGTAACAGATGAACATACATACATACCCGCATACATACCGGTCAAAATCATAACCTTTTTTGCTTCGGCGTAGTCGGGTAAAAAAGAATAAATGAAAATATTACGATTTATTGCCTTCCACATCAAATAGTTTTCATCTGGAGCTTCTGTTGAGGATTTACTTACATCATTTCTTGTAAAAACGACTTTTTCGCTTCGTAACCCACATTTTCCTTTTTTTAAAAAGCATTCCGTTTTGAAAACTAACTGATATCAATGTTATTTTTGACCATAATTGTGGATTTTAACATCGAGTATGTGGACCATAACGTTGATGATTTTAATACTCTGGCCTATTCCAGAAAAAATGCCAGAAATACTTCTCTTAAATTTTTAATATTATGTATGTTCCACCATTCCATAAAAATCTTATACTGTTTTAGATAAATTTGCTGGGATTTTTCTGGTAATAAATTTAAAGTCACTCATTTTGCTTTTTCACTGACAGAAACGGAAAGCTTGCAAATAAACTGCCTAGCAAAGCAACCTTCTTTTGTTTTATGGGTAAATAACTCAAACAAGCAAATTGCGGGGGTCTGGTAAGCTACCTTCATAATGAATTTGTGTCCAAAAGTCGTGAAGTAAAGAGCCCATGAAGTATATGCGGCCGTGAACTAAATATGGTCAAAAAGTTACACTTTAGGGACTCTAATAAATCTGTAAAACCTCATGTTTTGTGACACTCGCCTGAAAATATAATGGAAGTCGAATTTGAAATTGATGATTCAGATTGATCTCTTCCACCAGAAATTCAAGAAGCTAGGATAGCATAGGAGGGGACCTAAGACAGAGGCACAAGAAAAAATCACTTGAGTTAGAGTTGCCTTTAACCGGGCAAGTAGTTTGTTCTGTTGGATATTACAAAAAACAACTTCATTATTCGCAGATTTCTCGATTTTCAGAAGAATCTTTCTATTCAATATTTAATTTATTTCCCTACGAACGAGGTGAAGAAGAAGATATCAACGACGTGGTTCACATAATACAACGCAGATCTAGGACTAAACATGACTTCGAAATCACAAACTGGCAAACTGTAATGGCAGCCGATGACAAAAAAAATGTTAATATCCATATCTAATAAAAAAAAAAAAAATTAAATCACAAAAAACTAGTGGTATAAATTTTTCAACGTCCATCTCAAATTCATGAGAAATAATCTTACAATTTTAAAAACCATCAGTAAATCCTCAAATTCGATTGATGACAAGAATATTTTTTTAAATTATAATAAATCATACAAAAAGGCCCTAATCGAGGCTAAAAGGAATGCTTACGACAATTATATAATAAACTCCGAAAATAAATGTAGAGATACTTGGAAACTGATAAACAGAGAACGGGGATTAACACAAATGCACCAAAAATCCAGCAATATTTCAGCTGATGATTTCGTTTCATATTTTTCTACTGTTGCGAAGGTTATTATTGATAGTCTACCCATTACTACTGTTTCTGCTAATGACTTTTTGAAAAGTCTTCCTAGAACAGACTCTTCCTTTTTCTTTCTACCCACTACCCCAAATGAAATTATCGAAGTTATAAATGACTTAAAAAACACAAATACTTTTGACATGTTTAATCTAAACAGTACAATAATTAAGGAAATCAAAACCAAAATTGCCGAACCACTCACTGAGCTTTGCAATATGTGTTTCCTTCAAGGAGTTTTCCCGGATATTTTAAAACTTTCCAAAGTTATACCTATACCTATACCAAAGTTATATTATTATTACAAGAGTGGTGACACTGGATCACTTGAAAACTCCAGGCCAATTTCTATCATACCAATACTAGGTAAAATAATTGAATATATTGTCAAAAATAGAATAATTAGGTATTTTGAGGTAAATCCACTCCTGAACACGAGACAATTTTCCGTAAAAGTCGTTCCACTATTGAGGCGATCTATACGATGATAAAGGATATAGTGGATGGTTTTGAAAACGGAAATCACACATGTGCAACACTAATAGATCTCAGCAAAGCTTTTGACTGCATCTCACATCAGGTATTATTTGATAAGCTGGAGCACTATGGTATTCGAGGAGTAGCCTTAGACTTTTTCAAATCCTACCTATCAAATAGATACATGTCAGTATACTATAATAATAAAAATTCAGTCACTGCTCAAATCGCTCATGGGGTACCGCAGGGTTCTATATTAGGTCCACTCCTGTTTATTATCTATATAAATGATATATTTGATCATATGAACTTCATCAACTGCATACTGTTTGCTGACGATGCAACTTTTTATCACTCAGACAGTAATCTGAACGATTTGAATCAAGTATCAGCTCAGATTTTTCCCGCAATCAAGCAGTGGCTAACTCCTAATACCCTAAAGTGTAACGAAAACAAAACGGAATCTATTATTTTCTCAACAAAAAATATTGTTACTCATGAGAAATCAGTTGAACTCCTGGCATCCATATTGATCAATCCTTGAAATGGTCAAATCATACCGAAAGGCTGTGTGAAAAATTGTCGACACAAACTTATCTATTAAGGAAAATCAGCTCTTACATAAGTCCTGGGGTACTACGCACATCCTATTTTGCGCTTTTTCATTCTCACCTATCATATGGTACATATCTATGAGGCAACTCCCCTTCCTCAAATCGGGTTTTCCTGATGCAGAAACGGGCAATTAGGATAGTTGCAAATGCAAATTATAAGGACTCTTGTAGACCCCTATTTTCAAGCCTACATATTATGACTCTTCCAGCCGTGTACATCTATCAGTCTCTTGTAGAATTACACAAACAAAAAAAATTAACAATTTCAGACTCACAGACATATTCATTGCTATGAAACAAGAAACGCCAACAACCTTGTTGATAAATTATATAGATTGGAAATTTCAGCTAAAAATAGCTTGGACATAAAACTTTATATAATAAACTGCCAGAGGAAACCAGAAACCTCTCAATTTATAAATTCAAGAAAATAATGAACAACGTACTTTCCACGAATACTATATATAATCTACACGACTACTTCAGTTTACCAAACTCCCTTTTCCACACATATATTTTAACTATTTGTGTTATTATACTTTCATATATTTATTCAAACCTCATTGTGTTATATATTATTGTGTTAATCTTTTTTCGTGTTTTCTAGTATGTGTATGTGAGTGTATATGTATTCACATTGACTTATATGGACATACGACTGTGCGTCTTAGACATGTATTTTTTTTCAATGACTTGTGTAAAGATTTTTATAATCAGCTGCACCAAATAAACTCTACTCTACTCTAATATGGAGGTTATTCATCTGGAAAGACTGAAGCCCTATCATGAACAAAATTAGAGGGGGACAGTATCACGAAAACGAATATGGAACGCCACTGCGTTGGTTATCACATCTGAAACCCTTGAAAATACTACTACTTCAAAGTATCTCACAATCGAAGGTTTTTTGTTCCACTTTCTGGTAGAGGCCACCAAGTGGAATCATTATGTAACTGCAATAAGAGACAGAAATCTGAAACATTCTTGATAGCCAGCCATAAATTTCATTAAAATGCTGCTGACTAAAAAAACCTATACAATAGGTGTATCCATAAAAAACTACTACTACCCTGGTTATTGCCTCGACCAACATACATCTATTGTATAGGTTTTTGTAGTCAGCTGTCTTGAGAAATAAGACATTTTTCATTTTTAACGACCTTTTATGTCAGTATCCTGAATACACGAAAATAATTCCCAAGTCATTGTCGCCTCATGGAAATAAATGTGATATAAATATTTCATTTCGGAACCGTCTTCTCTTAGATGAAACTCAATCACACGAAAATAGCCTTCAAGTCGATATTGTCGAGGAATTATGCCTCGTGTAGAAAAATTCTCGTATCACTGTCGCCGGTTTATATTCCATTATGCGATTTTCAATCTCATTTACGAGCTCGTCGGGCTATATAATAGTACATTATATCCAATAAAACAAGAACATTATAATGGGATATAATATTTTATCCCGTTGAAACCGGGACAAATCATTTGCTGAATTACTGGGCAATGAAAGTATTGAACATAAAAACTTTTTAACAAAAAATTAAACCGACGAAATAATCAACTGGAAAGCAAAAAATAAAATGAATCTTCCTAGTCATGATGATAATTGAGCTCCTAAACTAATGTGAGTAACTAATTTTGAGTAGGCGCCAAACAAACAATTATCGAAGATCATTATCTATGAAAGAAGTCATCAAAACGCAGCCGTGCATCTCGCTGCCATCATTTTACGCTTCGCCTAATTCAATTGCTAGTTTGTTTGGCGCCGACTCAAAATTAGTTACTCACATTAGTTTAGGAGCTCAATTATCATTAAGACTAAGAAGGTTTATTTCATTTTTTGTTTTCAGTTGATTTTTTCGCCGGTTTAGTTTTTTGTTAAAAAGTTTTTATTTTTCAACTTTTTGTGGCTGACATCTACTAATTACTACTTACTGTAATGTACATAACGCTGCCTGGCTCAAATTCTCTAACAAAACAGATGATGCAGGTCGTCAAGCCGAGGCCTTCGCCATCACTCATGGTCTAGAACAACTGGTCGAGCTACCAACCCGCATCCCTGATGTCAACAACCAGTCTGCCAATACACTAGATCTTTTCCTCACCACCAATCCTGACCCGTATAGAATAGAAGTTTGTGCCCCACTTGGAAACTCTGACCACACCCTCATCTCCACAACATGCTCTTTCCATTTACCATCGAGCTGCACAATACCACCCCGTCTCATGTGGCATTACAATTCGGCCGACTGGGAAGGTCTTCGTATGTTTTTCTCAGCGTTTCCATGGAAGAGAGTTTGTTTCTCTTCAGTAGATCCAACACGATGTGCTGAGACAATTTCTGAAATCATCATGTTGGGGATGCAAACTTACATACCGAATACCGAAAGAAGAACATCATCCGATAAGACCTGGTTTAACAGAAACTGCTCTAGAGCTGTGGCTTCCAAACAGGCAGCATACCATCGATGGCTAAAAAACCCAGGCCCTGAGACCAGAGCAGCATATGTCGAGGCTAGAGGCATATGTAAAGAGACAATAGAATGCTCAAAAGATGCCCACAAAGCCAAAATAAGATCAAAACTTGCTGAATGTCCTAACGGATCCCGTTCATTTTGGTCTTTCGCCAAAGCTGTGGGAAGAAATTTCACTTCCAGCTCATTTCCTCCCTAACCAAAGAAGATGGAACACTAGCAACGACTGCCCAGGAAAAGCCAATATCTTTGCGCACCTATTTGCTGGAAATTCCACTCTGGATTCATCGGAAAACAACCCCGAACATTACACCTATTGACAGTCACATGCCGAGATCACCTTTCGCCAACGTACTATCAGAAAGATTTTGCTGGGTCTCAACACCAACAAAGCCTGTGGATCTGACGGAATCCGCCGATTGTTCTCAAGAAATGTGCCCCGAACTAACACCTGTTCTTTGCAAGTTGTTCAACCACTCTTACAATTTGGGGTATTTCCGTCCAATTGGAAAATTGCAAGAGTACAGCCAGTCCAAAAAGGCAAAAGTCCCTACCTAGCAACTACAGACCTATCGCACTGCTATCTATTATTTCAAAGGTCATGGAAAAAGCCATCAACATCGAGCTCATGAAATATCTGGAAGACTCAGGAATTGTCAACGATAGGCAATATGGCTTCCGCCATCAGAGATCAACTGGTGACCTGCTCGCTTACGTCTCACATATATGGCAGCTATCTATTGAAAAGCATGGAGAAACTTTAGCTGTGGCATTAGATATCTCCAAGGCGTTCGATCGAGTTTGGCACCAGGGACTCCTCGCCAAGCTTCCGTCTTATGGCTTGCCCCCTCAGCTGTGTTCTCTGCTTGCTAGTTTTCTCTCAAACAGGTCTCTCCATGTAGTGGTCTATGGAGTTTCATCTGACACTCTACTCATAAATGTTGGTGTTCCGCAAGGATCCATTCTCGCACCAACACTATTTCTACTTCACATCAACGACCTGTTGAAAGCAACTTCATGTCCAGTACACAGCTTTGCCGATGATAGTACCCTCCATACCGCTTTCTCTTCCAGGGCCCCTATATCAGCCCGTGAAACCAGAAATGAACGAGGAAGAAATGTTAATAATATATATATGGACTTGGCAACAATTCTCGAATGGGGATCTAATAACTTGGTAGAATTCAATGCAAACAAAACACAAGCATGTCTTTTCTCTAGAAAAGCCGATCTCACTGTGCCTAACATAACTTTGTCAGGAGTAACCATACCACTGAAGCCATCCATATCGATGCTTGGTATTACTATCAGCAATAACCTTTCCTGGGAAAATCACGTGAGGTCCATTGCCAAAGTGCATCCACAAAACTTGGTTTTCTGTTTCGTGCCAAGAGCTATTTCACCCCCAGTCAGCTGCTTATGATCTATAAGGCACAGATCCGACCTGTCCTGGAATACTGTTCCCATATTTGGAGTGCGGCACCTAAACATATCCTGAGGCTATTGGATTCTGTCCAAAAAAGGGCAATTCGTCTCGTCGGTGATGCCTCGCTTACAAACTCGCTCACTTGTCTGGAACACCGTAGGAAAGTTGGCAATTTGTCTCTATTTTATAGATATTTTCATGGGCGATGCTCTTCTGAAATATCAACAATCGTTCCTGCTTTGGCAGTCTCTTCGAGATTAACCCGTCAAGTTCAGTCATCACACCCCTTCGTGGTCACTTTGGAAACCTGCAGAACATCACTTTCCAAAGACTCGTTCATCCAACGAACAGCGAGGCTTTGGAACTCATTGCCTAGGGAGGTGTTCCCCGAGGCATACAACCTTCAGAAATTTAAGAAGAACACCAACTCCTACCTTCTTTCCCTAGGTTCCCACGATGTTCTCTGAACATTACAGGATATCCCTTTTCGTGGGAACCAGAACATAAAAAAAAAAAAAACTTAATTTTTTATTACTTCCAAAATACTTACTTACCTAGCTTACTTCAACTATCAACTGTTAAATAATATGATTATCTACTTCAACTATTTATTGTTATATAATATAAATCATTTTTGAAAGTTCTGGTTAGTTGATTCAATCACTTTGTATATAATTCCATCCTTTCATAGAATGTAATTATTGTGACGGATGTAGGAGGATCTGTCAATGTCAACTACATATGTGTGCCAATGTTTACATCTGAAAAATAAATCATCCCCTATTTTTCTACCCAAAGGGGTAGATCATTGAGCCAAATTAAAATATGATCAACTATGAGGTATGCCCTATCTAATAAAAAAAGAATCATCCAAATCGGAAAACCCACTACAAAGTTATGCCTGATAGAATCGGTTAACGGACCGAAATTCAGAGGGTGAACGTTCAATATCCTTCATTTTGCTACCCTTAGGGATGGATTTTGTTGTTCAAATTGAAATGGGAGCAACTTCAAAGTACACCCTATCCAATGAAAGAAAAATCATCGGAATCGAAACGTTCTGTGAAAAGTTGTGCGTGATCATACATAAAAAAAACATACCCGTCGAATAGAGAACCTCCTTCTTTTTGGTTTCGTCGGTTAAAAAAAAATATACGCGTCGAATACCTCCTCCTTTTTGGTTTCGTCGGTTGAAAAGAGACATCTTGCTATTTCTCGAATTATTGGGAAATAACCATATTTTTGTTTCAAATTTGACTGTTCTAGCCTAGCCGATCTATACATAAAAATTTTTTAACAAAAAATTAAACCGACGAAATACGGAACTGAAAAGTAAAAAATAAAATAAACCTTCTCAGTCTCAGTAACTAAGCTCCTAAACTAATGTAAGTAACTAATTTTGAGTCGGCGCCAAACAAACAAGCAAATGAATTAGGTAAGGCGTAAAATGATGGCATCGAGTTGCGCGGTGACATTCTGATAATTTTTTTGAAGTAATTTAATGATGTTCGTTGATTGTTTGTTTGGCGCCGACTCAAAATTAGTTACTTACATTAGTTGAGGAGCTTAGTTACTGAGACTAAGAAGGTTTATTTTATTTTTTACTTTTCAGTTCCGTATTTCGTCGGTTTAATTTTTTTTTTTTAAGTTTTTATTTTTCAATTTTTTATGGCTAAAATATACTGATTACTACCTACTTGTTTTTTGATTACTTCCAAAATACTTACTTACCCACCTTACTTCAACTAATACCAGTTAAATAATATGATTATCTACTTCTACTATTTGTTGTAATATAAATTATTTTTGTTGTTCTGGTTAGTTTATTTTATTACTTTGTATATCATTCCATCCTATCACAGAATATAATGGTTTTGACGGATGTGGAACAGAAATAATGTCAGTAGCGATCTGTCATTGTCAACTACGTATGTGTGTGCCAATGTTCATAAGTGAAAAATCAATTATCCCCTATTTTTCTACCCGTAAGGGTATATAATTCCATTCGAAATCTGAATATTAGGTTTACCCTATCTATAAAAAAAAAAAAAAAATCGAAGAACCCAGTACAAAGTTATGCCTTATAGAATCGGTCAACTGACCAGAATTCAGAGGGTGAGTATCAATATCCTTCATGTTGCTACCCTTAGGGGTAGATTTCATCTTTTAAATTCAAATTGGACAACCTTCGAAGTACACCCTATCCAATAAAAAAGAATTATCGGAATCGGACGCCTCAGTAAAAAGTTATGCGTGATCATACATAAAAAAATATGATGGAAAAACATGAAATATACGGGTCGAATAGAGAACCTCCTCCTTTTTGGTTTCGTCGGTTAAAAAATTGTCAACGTAATTTTGCAGCACAAGTGAAAACCTTTTAATAAACTCTAAGTTTGTGTAAACTAAATAATAAGAAATGTCTCATACGATGCGGAACATATGGGAAAAATAACCATCAATTCACTTTTCGAATAAACAGAAATGGGCCAGTTGGAAAAGCGGAAACCACGAACCTGGTAAAACTGTATTGATTTCAGTGTGATTGAGTTTAATGCATTTTCCTTGTAATGGCAAATCGAGAGGAATATCGTCTGCATACAGATATGAGGAAACGTTGGCGTTGGAAAAGCCACTCAAGTGAATGATAAGCTTTCAGTTCTGCTACAGAATGTCGACTCTTTGGAGAGTGCAAGCGTATCAGTTTTTCCAGAAGAATATTTATCTCTCTCTCTCTCTCTCTTTAAAATATGCTAATTTTAATTTCATCGTCTTTTGTAATGTATTCTGCTTCCATGTCCAAAGATGATATTTTCCTTGTTCAAAGATTACTAAAATTTTACAGTTTTACTGCCAACGTTTCGGCGAAATGTTCGCCTTCTTCAAGGCTACAATAAAAAGTGTGCATAATTACAAAATCATCAAGTTACAGACATGTACAACATATAAATGATTGAATTGCTGAAATTGTACAAATGCAAGTGTGTGTGATGAAATGTTATAAAGATTGAAATACAAGTGACATACTGGAGAACCCAAACTTATTTTGGAATCATTTCAAATGTGGCAATTTGTGTAATATAAGTAATGATGTTGAAAATATCAAATTGTGATTTTTCATAACAAATCATAGAACTCATCGAAAAGAGGAATACTGTTGGAATTTATGATTTTATCAATATGAAAATTGGACCAACACACTACAGAATTATCTGGAATGAATTCGAGTTATAGTTTTTTTGGTGACTATTTCCCTCATTATTTTCGGACTAATTACATGGAGAAAGGGATTTGTTAATTCAACCCAATTTATTTGGTCACTCTTATTGGCTCGACCCGACTAAATAAAATTCACCCCAAACCACAGGTATATTCGATTGATGGAATCATTATATTGCGGTGACAAAATGGATTTCTTAATGCAATGCTAAGATTTCTTTGATTTGAATATATGTTCATCTATTGAAACGATCTCTAACTCATATTGACGGAAAATGTGTGTCAACACAAATATAATATTTATTTGAATCAAACCACGAAAATAGATCAATTCAAATAGAAGAATATTATATTGGTTGAATTATATGCGTTAGATGGCGAATTTGTCAATTCAGTAGATTAACAAAATGATTACTCATTTGAATAAATATTTTTAATGAAGAGATCAGCTCATTTTGTTGAATTGACATTTTATTGAATTTATCAATTTATCAATTCGACATAAATATTTTTGTTAAAGCAATCAGTAAAATTTGTAATTGATTCAACAAAATAATTACTGGTTGAAACAACATTTCTGCCAAAAGTTAGAATAGAGTTGGTCGAATAAGATATTTGGTTCATGCAAATTAGTTTCAGTTGATTGAAACTTTAAATTTGATCCAAAACCAAGAAATAATTTTACTCATTTTGAGATTATATTTTGTCGTGCATATACGACACTTTCATTTGTTTGATTCAAATAAATTTCATTTGATTCAACAATTTGTTTTTTTCTGTGTGCTGTTCTAATGAGGTGGGAATATACAGTGTATACCAGTTGATACATGAACTTACCTCAAATTCCAACTTATATAAAACTGGGAATTTTTTCCTCTGCTCGCATATTTTCGAAAACTCTTTTATTTCTATTGGACTGTCGGTGATTGTTGCTACTCCAGAACCATTATCATCTGAAACAAGAGAATTAATTATTGAAAGTTAAAATTACAAATTTGTCGGAGACCAAGTAAAAACCATATTTTCCAACCAAATGAAATCTATTTCGCATAAAAAAACTATTTGTACCCCGGTTAAGTTTGAAGGTGATCCGATTCGTGTGCTTAGTTGAAAAAAATAGTGATAGTGATAGTGATTTATTAAAATAGTTTTTCTGTAAGGTGTACACGAAAAATTATAGTTAAAAAAAACACCTTTTTATCTACCAATATGGACTAAATTGTTAAAATCAATAAGAATAAGGTCATTGACCAAAAAATTGTGAGGTGCTTGATATCAGTTATCATAATATCATTATGAAAAGTAAGTAAGAGTACCTCACCGTTCTTTTACATAAAAGGAAATTGGGTATGAAAGCGTGTTTTTTTTAAACTATAATTTTATTTTAAACTTTTTAGTTCATATTGCTACAAACGACTTCCATTGATTCCTCCACATGGGATTGTTAACACGCTTTTATTATTAGCTTCACTTGAAACTAACAACGTAACCAAAACATTCAATGCATAGGTAACAAAATCTTAAGGATTGAGGATGCTCTCATTGATATTGAATGTGACTTTTTACTCATTTCGGAACACTGGCAGGATAAATTTCAAATCACGAATGTAATTATTGAAAACTTTCAGTTAACAAATGCTTACTGTAGATCTCTCTCAAAACACGGAGGAGTAGCTATTTTCAAACATAATGAATACCACTCGGCAACAAAAGCTTTCAATGTATCTGAATATTGTTTAGAGGGTACTCTTGAATGCTGTGCGGTGTCAATCTTGAAGTTGAATTTGATTATAGTTGTTATATATAGACCACCAGGCAGTGATTTCAAATTTTTTTTAGAATTGCTTGCGAACCTTCTGGAAAAAACTTCGAGCCTTTTCAAGTCAATTATTTTAGGAGGCGACTTTAATATCGATTTTCTTACACTGAGTAATAATCTAACATTAATGGAAGATCTTTTAGGGTGTTATGATCTGTGTTCAACAATTAAGTCACCAACCAGAGTAACGGCTGCATCCTCTACATGTTTATATAACTTTATCATTAGTTCTAGTTTTGAATGCTACGAATCAAATGTGGTTGATTTTTGACTATCTGATCACTATGCTCAACACATTAGGATCTCTAATATAATTGATGTAATAGAAAGTTCTCAAAGTTATGTGTACCGGAGGCTTTTCTCTGAAAACAATAACAATCGTTTTCTAGAATGTTTGGAAGCTGAAAATTGGAATGCTATTTACAATGAACAGAATTCTAATATAGCATGGGATAATTTCATTAACACCATAATTAGACATAAGAACAACTGCTTTCCTCTTCGCAAAGTTGAGTCAAACCCTAAGAAAAGAGGGGTAAAGAATGCGTGGATGACTGATCACGTTAAACAACTTAAAGAACGGATGATTTTGTTCTCATATTTGTCACAAACCGATCCACAATATAAAATCGCGAGTATAGAGAGTCAGAAGCAATACTGTATGGCACTAACAAGGGCAAAAAAAAAATATTTTGACAACTTAATAATTAATTCTGAGAATAAATCAAAAGCTACGTGGGACATAATTAACAAACTCAAAGGTGCAAAAAGAGGAGAAAAACAATTAGTTGAAATGAAGGAAAATGGTGTGCAATTATCTGATCAGGATTTAGCTATAAAATTCAATTTGCTTTTTACAAAAGACATCATTCAAGACCGTAAAAAAGATTTGGATCACATTAGTTTGAATATTCCTAGTTGTAACTTGTCTTTTTTCCTAAAACCTGTCACACTTATAGACGTGGAAACCCTTATTGATAACTTGAAGACATCCAACTCATCAGGGTATGATCAAGTTTCAAATAATTTAATTAAAAAAACTAGTCACTACTTATGTCCGCCATTGGTATTCTTGATAAATAAGTCCTATGAAATGGGCATTTTTCCAGACTGTCTTAAGCTAGCAGAGGTAATGCATCTCTATAAAAAAGGAGATTCTAATGAACTTGCAAATTATAGAGCTATCAGCTTACTTTGTAGCTTTTCCAAAATCATTGAAATGAACGTCAAAAATCAGCTGAATTCATTCTTAACGCAGCATAACATTTTATCAACAAGCCAAAATGGTTTTCGCACTAATATGGGTACAGAGACTGCACTGAATACCTTTCAAAATGAACTCGTCTGTAGATTAGACAAGGGTGATTATGTGTTTGGACTATTTATAGATTTTTCGAGGGCTTTCGATGCGGTTGACCATAACATGTTAATTGCTAAACTCGAACGATATGGAATAAGAGGTTGAAGTTCTTTGAATCATATCTCTTGAATAGGACTCAGTTTGTTTTACTCAACGGCACTAACAGTCCTTTCTATACCATCACACAGGGAGTTCCACAGGGATCTGTCTTGGGACCTATGCTTTTCAATGTATTTGCAAATGACCTCATATATTTTGTAGAAAATATTCCGAATGTCAAGATTATATGTTACGCTGATGATACTAACATCATTATATCAGGTGACAGCCAACAATCACTGATCTGTTCTACAGAAATTGTATACGATAACATAATACGATGGTCAGAAAATAATAATTCCCTATTGAACCACAAAAAAACAGTGTTGGCATATTTCGGGCACAGACGACAAGACCCACCTATAATATTTAAAGATACAGAAAAACAATTACTCTGTTCTGAAAACGTGAAACTACTAGGAGTTATTTTTGACAGGCAATTATCATGGTCAGAGCATACCAACCAATTATGTAAGAAACTTCGAAGGGCCTGCTACAGCATCAAATACTTGAAAAATCATTGCAGCAAACACATTCTCATCACACTGTATTATGCCAATTTTCACTCCCACATGAGATATGGAATACTAAGTTGGGAAACGGTGCTAATGTAAACAGAGTTTTATTTTACAAAAATACGTGATACGCATTATTGAGAATATTGATAAGAGGACTAGCTGTAGAGAACTTTTTAAAAAACTAAAAATCCTGACATTATTTAGCGTATATATTCTGGAGGTGTGTATATATTTCTATAATAATTATAAAAACATTACAATGTGCTTGCCAAAACATGATCATAACACTCGTTACCGCAATATGTTACAGCCCAATTCTCACTGCTCCGCACTTTATCAAAAAAGTTTTTATTTTATGGGGTGCAAATTATACAATAAATTAAATCCGGATATAAAGTCAGCACCAAATGTCACAATATTAAAAAATACACTGAAAGAATTCCTAATTGAACAGTGCTGCTACTCACTAGATGAATTTTGTGTGTGTGTATGTGTACTTATTTATTTATAGTATAGTATTTTGTATTATTTATTTGTTTTCTCTGACATAATACGTACTAGTCAAACTGTTTCGTCCAAAGTGTACTCCATTACATGGTTTTAGTTTTCCTTTTTCTGCGTTACTATGTAACAATTTTCATACTGTGTTATATCTCATAATTTTGGTATATGCTTCTGTGTTTTTTGACATGTTTGTCCATTTATATTTCCTTGTGAATATGTAAAATGGTAAACGAATAAAGTATCTATCTATCTATCTATCTAATGGAATCTTACAAGTTAAATTTGACCCACTTCTAGTTGACCGATTAACGTGAACTTTGGCAGGTGTTCATAGTTCCTGTGACAAAATGGCGGCTCCAAGATGGCTGAAGATCTCTGTTACATGGTCCGATTCTATTCAAAATTGGTATGTGGAGGTTTTCGGGGTCGGAGATTATGAATTATTTGTCAAAATTCATAAATTCAAGATGGTAGGCGAGTTTTGTAAATATGGATTTTATTAGCTTCAATTGTAACTAACAAACAATGTACTCAAAACTTGGAAGTCAATTTTAACCTACTTCTAATTGTCGTATCGAAATGAAACTTGGTATGTATATCTTGTTATTTGCAACTTTTTAGCCCTTAATGCCATATATGCGTGTTTTTTAAGTTTTTTCAAACTATGATCTATGATAAATTCTGGTGAATGTGCTGGGCCCAGCCAGCACATTCAGTATATCTATATATAAATGTTTTTTTCTGACGATCTTGTTGAGAATGCCAGGTCATAGCTATGAACCAGGATGTCGCTCTTAAATACTGTTGATATTTTTCAGTCAATTGTGTTTGTTTCCTAATCAGAAGTACCTGCCCTGATTTTTGCATAGGGTACTATTTATGATATTATTGATCCATCTATACAAAACATATTCGCTATTTATATTGGCAAGCTACCATTAGATAGAGTTTCAAGCCTCATAGCTTTTGTTTGAGTGTTTAAGTTCCACACAAAACCAGAATATATTAAAATGCAATTTGACAACAGTTCACATTACTTTGTCGAGTTCAACTCATCAACATTCCTCTTCTAGAATGGGATATGAAAGCAACCGAAACTATGACCGACGAACAAGCAGTAATTTGAGGAATCCACCATTCCGAGTGGCTGCACCATCGAGGTTTTCATATTCACTTATGTTGGTTCTGCTTTCCACGCGAATAAACAGCGTGCGCTTTGTGCCTTATTATGAAATAAGGGCATCCGAAACAGGGATAATAGCAGTATACGGGCATTTGCTTGGTCATTTTGTACTGTAATTAGGACAAATGGTAAACGAGAACACCTCCAATTACGTCAGTTAATGATGAGTTGCTTTTGACGATTCATGATGATACTATTCCGGGTGTTTTATGGTCATAAGAATAATACGTGATAAAAATCCGTATTGAAGTAAGCGTATATGATTTTTTTATATAGAGTTGTCCAAATCATTCTATAAAAACAATAAAATCATTCATTAATAAAAAACCTTTTTAGAGACAAGCTTTTATTCAAATGCACTGAAAAGTCAAAAATAATTGCTTTATATGTGTGACTTAGGTTATTCCGTAAGTTATAGATTCGCTTCGGTCAGAGCTCTTCGGACCTCTGGCTGGTGACTACTCCCTACTGATGAGGGCCAAAAAACCTGAAACCGGTATGCGGATTGTTAGGCGAACACGACATAAACTAAACATAATCGAGCTTATCAGAAAGAAACATTTGCATTCAATGTCCATTTATATGGAGGTATGCATGGATTTTCAGGTGAATATCATTCAACGTTCTGCGTGGTATTTGCCAGAAAAGTAGTTGTTTTTCCCCTGTGATCTACCATTTTCTGGTTCAATTTATATTGAACTTTTGTTGTGAAGAAGACTGCACTTCGTTTTTTCTATTTTTATTCCACTTCACATGGCGTTTATCTTTCACTGTATGCTAGTCGGGCTTGCCACTCCTACTGAGAAGGAATCTTTTATTTAGAAACCTATCGAGGTGGGAAATTTTCGGAGTGTTTGTTTCTGTCCCTAGGTACCGCCAGTTAAAAGTTTTCTTTTCCGCCGTACCTATAGGTGTTATAGACTCGATGATGGTTCTGTTTATGTTGTGTCTCGCTTCGGTCAGAGCTCTTCGGACCTCTGGCTGGTGACTACTCCGTACTGATGAGGGCCAAAAAGCCTGAAACCGGTATGCGGATTGTTAGGCGAACACGACATAAATTAAACATAATCGAGCTTATCAGAAAGAAACATTTGCATTCAATGTCCATTTATATGGAGGTATGCATGGATTTTCAGGTGAATATCATTCACGTTCTGCGTGGTATTTGCCAGGAAAGTATTGTTTTTCCCCTGTGATCTACCATTTTCTGGTTCAATTTATATTGAACTTTTGTGTGAAGAAGACTGCACTTCGTTTTTTCTATTTTTATTCCACTTCACATGGCGTTTATCTTTCACTATATGCTAGTCGGGCTTGCCACTCCTACTGAGAAGGAATCTTTTATTTAGAAACCTATCGAGGTGGGAGATTTTCGGAGTGTTTCTTTCTGTCACTAGGTAACGCCAGTTAAAAGTTTTCTTTTCTGGCGTACCTATAGGTGTTATAGACTCGATGATGGTTCTGTTTATGTTGTGTCTCGCTTCGGTCAGAGCTCTTCGGACCTCTGGCTGGTGACTACTCCGTACTGATGAGGGCCAAAAAGCCTGAAACCGGTATGCGGATTGTTAGGCGAACACGACATAAATTAAACATAATCGAGCCTATCAGAAAGAAACATTTGCATTCAATGTCCATTTATATGGAGGTATGCATGGATTTTCAGGTGAATATCATTCAACGTTCTGCGTGGTATTTGCCAGGAAAGTAGCTGTTTTCCCCCTGTGATCTACCATTTTCTGGTTCAATTTATATTGAACTTTTGTTGTGAAGAAGACTGCACTTCGTTTTTTCTATAGATTCAAAAGCTTGTCGCGCAAAGTTTTCAGTTCGAATACAAAAGCGACAAGCTTTTGAATCTATAACTCACGGAATAACCTATGGTACACATCCAAACAATAATTTTTTACTTTTTAGTGCATTTGAACAAAAGCTTGTCTTTAAATAGTTATTTATGCAACAAGTGCAAAAAGTGAGTGTTTATTGCAACAACAAGTGGTTGATATTGATGGTGTAGTAAGTAACTAATAACTTACGGCGTTCCTCAAGGCACGGTATTGGGCCCCCTACTGTTTACCATTAATACAGTGCTCGTCTAAAGTCCGTTCCCCCCCTACTGGTATATCGCAACAAAATTTGGAAGGCTTAAATAGGAGATAAAAACAAAAACTACTTTTTCATGAAAAAATCACAGCTAAAAGTTTTAAAATGGCAGCTGAGCGACATCTTCAATAATTTTTTTAAATGGAACACCCCATATATTATTCCATTTTTGAAATCTGCTCATAATTATCAACAGTTTTCTCTAATACACTTTACTCCTAAATTCAATTATTTTAGACATATTAACGTTTGAAAAGTGACATTTTGGTCATTTCAAACCTAACCAAAAACACTAATGTTGCTTTCAATCAAGTTTGTATTGGAAAAAATCGTTGTCGCGGTAACATCTTCTTTACTGTCAAACTGAACTGCTAACTGTCAAATAGTCCGTTGAGCACCTAAATCCTTTTATGAAAAGTGTGGTCATGGCTCGTAGTTTAGACGATAAATTTGAAGCAGTTCTGATATTTGGAGAAGCTGGAAGAAATTATCATCTAGCAGTCCGTATGTTTAATGATAGATTTCCTGAGAACCCTATTTCGAGGTCATATTTACGCAAACTTTTAAATAAGCTCCAAGCAACTGGTACGCTGAAAGATGCTCCGAGATCTGGAAGACCGCCTCTTTCAGGAGAAAAAAGGGTAGAAATTGTTGCTGAAATGGTACTCAATCCGAGTCCGTCGACGTCTGCAGTTGCTGAATCCTGTGGAGTAAGTTCAAAAAGTGTCCAAAGAGTCCTAAAAAAAGAAAAGTTTCATCCCTATAAAATGAAAATCCTGCATGCTCTCACGGAGGATGATCCAGACCGGAGGGTTGAATTTTGTGAGTGGTTAACAAGAACAATTGAAGGAGAACGGGGCTTCCTAAAACGTGTGTTTCGCAGACGAATGCACGTTTTTTCTTAGTGGAAAAGTCAACAAACAGAATGTACGTTACTGGAGCGATACTAATCCACATATTTTTAGAGAGGGACATACCCAGTTTCCTAAAAAGGGGAATGTTTGTGCGGGGATTTTGGGCAATAGCGTTGTTGGACCGATTTTCATCAGAGGCAATCTTACAGGAGTTCTTTACAGAAATCTTTCAGAAACAGAAATTGAACCTCGAATAAGACAAATTGTATTAAACAATCAGGAAGATTTTGAAAATCATGAAATCATATTTCAGCAGGATGGGGCACCTCCCCATTTCGATCGCAAGGCTAGAGAGTTCCTCGATACAAACTTACCTGGGCGATGGATAGGTCGCAGGGGAAGTACAGAATGGCCACCAAAATCTCCGGATCTTACACCTCTAGATTTTTTCCTTTGGGGATATCCGAAGTCAAAAATCTACCCCACTGAATGCCAAACAATACATGAGTTGGATCGCAGAATAATAGATACATGTGATGAAATAGATGAACAGACTTTCATCAACGTGAGAGAAGATATTTATAATAGGGCACTTTATTGTCAAGATTTAGGAGGGGGGCACATTGAACATTCGATGAAATAATTGTTGGGGTTAAATAAAAGTGTAATTCAAACATAAATTATAATTTTTTAGCTAACTAATTTGTTTTGATTTTGAATTTACAGAACACATTCGTAGGCTTCGAGATTTTCCGGTAAGCGGTACCGTTTATTCTTAATAAACTCTCTTTATGCCTCTCATTAGTCGAATTCATTAGGAGATTTAACAACAAATTAATAACAACGTTTAGTTAGCAAAATGTTTTACCGGAAGTGACCAAAATCCATACTTCATTTTAAACCGGAATGTCACTTTTCAAACGTTAATATTTCGAAAACAATTGAATTCAGGAGTGAAGTGTATTCGAGAAAACTGTTGAGAATTATGAGCATATTTCGAAAATGGAATAATATACGGGGTGTTCTATTAAAAATAATTATTGGAGATGGCGCTCAGCCGCCATTTTAAATCTTTTAGCTGTGATTTTTTCATGAGAAAGTAGGTTTTCATCTCCTGGTATATCGCAACAAAATTTGGAGGGCTTAACCCTCCAAATTTTGTTGCGATATACCAGGGGGTTAAAAAATTAGTAGGAGGGGAACGGACTTTAGACGAGCACTGTATAAACAGCTTGTTAAAAACACAATCCGAAGAAAATATTTTGAGTTTTGCTGATGACACAGCAGTCTTTCACAGCGATCATGTATGGCAACAACTCAAAAGAAAAGTAGAAAAAGACTTCGCCAATATCATCAGACGGTTCCAATATAATAAACTTACAATGAATGTAGAAAAGACGAAATATCTACCATTCACTTCCTACGTCAATCACCTACCGAATATGGGACCGTTAAACATAGATCAACATACATCCATTCCTGAAGCCACTTCCATAAAATACCTGGGCATAATAATTGACCGACACATGAAATGGGATCCTCATATGTCATATCTAACTAACAAAATAAGAGGATTTCTATCAAGATTTAAATTATTGAAAGAATACCTAGATGTTACCCACTTGAGAACAGTCTACTACGTACTTTCATACGGTATAATAGGTTGGGGAGGGGTTAATGATGCACATTTGAATTGCTTGAATATCGTACAAAAAAAAATATAAAAATAATCTTAGGTAAAGAAAGAACTTACTCAAGCGATAAACTGTACAAATAAAGTAGAATATTTGATATAAGACAACTATATTGTCAAAAAATGTTACAAAAATATACAAAACGTAATCAAAGTAAAACCATCTGATCACCCATATAACACAAGAAGACGAGAGCATAGTGTTATAGCTCCAAAATGTTTAAACTAGTGGGACAAAGACACTGTAGTTATCTGGGACGAAAACTTGGGATCTATTACCTGAAAAAAACAAAATTGTTCCTACTTACAGTATGTTCAAAACCCAAATTAAAAAATGGATAAGTGGTCATGACAACAAACTATTTAAAAAAATATGACAAATAAGAGAAAATTCTGGCAAATCATTAATGAAGTGATATGAAATTATTTATTGATATTTACCATAAAAATATTTACTGTGATAACTATTTTAGGATACTTAATATCACGAAACACCTGAATATGACCTTAGCCAACTGTGATACTTTAGAGAAGCCTGAATATGAATATGAATATATTGATTTCCCTATTATTATCGAAATCAGACCTGAACACTTTCCCGATTGTAAAATGAAACAAATTCCTTGTACTAGTTTTAGTTTTTAGTATAGTTATGTGTTTAAATTTGTAAATTTGTAAATTTTAGATTTTAAATTTTTTACTTTTCATGGTAGATTGGCTATATCACACACAAGTAATAATTACTAGTAATTGATACTTCAGTGATGCCTCTGTTTATTTACTTATATCCTGAACTTCATGTAACTGCATGGTATTTCCTTCTTTTTTGGTCAAATAAACATTATTATTATTGCACCCGACGTACAATAATCACTTTTTGCACGAGTTGCATACAATATTTTTTCTACGTTCATGCAAAAACCAAAAAATGTTTTATTCAGATGGCACTAAGTGCAGGAAAATAAAAAGCGTACTAAAAATTGCGTCGATTTGACGTTTATGTTTGTCATGATCACAAATGACAGATGTAGAATGACAGATTTTCACTAAACATAGTTCAATAAAATTTTGTTTTTTGCATGAACGTAGAAAAAAGTTATTTTATTAATTATTTTACTTTGTGCTTTTTGGTACTTAAGTATGCCTTAATCTATGCATCGTTATTATTAGGCCTTTTTTTCCTGTAAGTTCTGAGCTATCTGGTCCTTCAATGAGAAGACCATCTAAAGATAAACTCATCTGCCATCATGGAGTTGCCATCTTCAATTTATGAATTTTAACTAAAAATCAATAATCTTCGACTTATTTATTTCATAATCTCCGGCCCCAAAAATCCCAACATACCAATTTTGAATAGAATCGGACCATGAACACAGAGATTTCAGCCATTTCGGAGCCGCTATTTTGATTATATGTATTTTAAAGGGAAATTCATAATTTTTTTTTTATAAATTTTGATATAAAAATTATAATTACCGACTCCGAAAAACGAATCGGAGCATAATCATAAAACTTGTCCGCCATTTTGGAGCCAACATCTTGAATTTTTGAATTTTAATAAAAAATTCAAATCTCCGTCTCCAAAACCCCCACATAAAATTTTAATTGTACCATAATCACTAAACTCGTTCACCATCTTGTATCCGCCATTTTGTTACTTTTCTCTAACAATAAATTTTATAATGCATTGTCACCGGAATAATGAACACTTGCCAAATTTCAACTCAATCGGATGTATGCAAGTGCTCCAAAAATGTATTAAAAGTTTTGAACCGGAAAGAATGACATACGAACGAAGCAAGTTGAATAAAAGCTTGTGGAAACAATAAAGGTGAGGTCGAGAAATCTGAAAAGTTTCAATATAAATTTACTTGTGGTTCATGTACAAGTTTTTACACAGGCCAAACATGCAGAACGTTCAAGAAACGATTTTCCCAACATGGGAAGTGTTTTGTCAATGGTAAAACGACTTTCTCTTGAAAATATTGTTTGCTAACCATTCGAAAGTAGAAAAGAATGGTCGAAAACTTTTTTCAATGTAACGGCAAAGATAAACTCGGGGTTAATATGACTAACTTATTTTTACGTAATGATCGGATTAGTTAGAATGGACATACAATTGACAAAATAAAGCGCATGGTTCTATTTTGTTAAAATAAGGGAAACATTCCAGGAAGTACCCAAAAATATAGTACATAGTAAATTTCAATTTTTTTAAATTATATCGAGTTGGGGGACTTCTTATCGCTGTTGAACAAAATATTTATTTTTGAAAATTAAATTTAAATTTTTAGCTCACGTTGCTATAAAAGCGTGTTTATTCAGTTTATGAAACTACAATAAATTTTTTTTAGTCTTAACAAAATATCATGGGGAAACTCGAGAATTAGCATTTCATATGTAACAATAAACTTAAAAATTAATTTTTAAACTATAATTCAATTTTTTAGTCCCAATTTTTTTGTATGTAATAGTTACTCGAATCTTAGCATTTTATATATGTAACAATAAACTTAAAATTATTTCATTCTTGTTCTCGTAACCTAGCATCTTTTGCATTATTAAACCCTTCGAGTGATTCAATTTCTAACCGATAAGGCAAGCTGTAAAAAAAGTTTTCTGGATCTGAAGATGCTATAAGGTATGGTTCTCTCACAATTGCCGGAACATTTTTCACAGCCATTTTGCTGTTATCTGTCAACGTAATTAGTTGTCGACGGGTTTTTGATTGAACTTCATAAGCATCATGATCAATGCTTTCTTCTGTTTCGCTTGTTTTTTTATATAGAAAGGTTCGAACAACATTGCAAACTCTATAAGAATCATATTCAAGAAATCAGAATCAGAATGTTTCAAAGCCCGTTTTTCATATCTTTCAAAGATGTAATTACAATATCCAGTGACATGTCCAGTTTTCAAATTGCAACACTCTATACAGCTGGTCTGGTTCTCTAGAGTTAAGGAACAAGCAACTTCGCGAACTATCACGTAAAGGAATGTGACATAGACGATAATCACATTCAGCAGCTGATACTTGTCGTTCATGAAGAATCTTCATACAAATGCGAAATAGCTTACGTGAGATATCGGATTCTACGCGTTGTACTTGTTGAATTAGTCTCCTTTTGACAAGTACTTTGCAATATAGTATGCTATTGCTTCATTTGAACCACATGGCTGAATGTCCATATTACCCCTCAATAAATCTGGATGGTAATTATTTACCCAATTCCTTTCGACGCTTGAGTAGACAAATTCTTCCTCCATTACGAATAAATTCATCTGAAGAATGAGACACTAGCACTCATTCTTGCCGTGGAAAGTTGAATCGTCATCTTACGGTGGTATTATTTTTTGTATCAGTGCCCTATCAGAAATTTTGGCGAATGTGCTGAAAAACACCGACGCATTCGCCATATTTTGAAACCAAACTGCCATAAAAATTTAGTGCTTTCGCCATATTTTTGAAATGAAATATTTTATTTTACGATCAAGGTGAGAATAGGTCATAGCTTTCAAACTATTGTATTGTCATGGTTCTCAATTTTTATGTAAAATTTCAAATACTTCGGACAACTGGAGGTAGGTGAAAATTAATTTCAAAGATCCTGTTACATACATAGATACATACGGGTGAAGTTAATAAAGCGTGCATAAAAAGTAACATTTTTTTTAATGAATTGAAGAACGTTATACATTTGTATAGCTATGATTTGGGGCACAGCTACGGAGTTTGGCCTCCTTTTCACATTCATGTTTTTGGTGAGATTTCTTTTTCTTGCATATCCTTCGGGGATATCTTATGGCTATCTTATGGTATAGTATCAATGGGAGATCGACTGGACTTCCATGATATATCCGGAATATCCATTATAGATGTCCATTGGATATCCAGATGGTGGTGGGTACTTAAATAATTATTTGTGCAACCAGTTGGGAAAAGCACTATTTTTCGTAATGACGAATTACGAAAAATAGGGTTTCTCAACGTGTTTCACACAATATTTTTTCTAATTTTGATATGTGATCCTTTTTAATTCAAGTTGAAAATATTAAAAATATATATTCGGAAAAACTGAAAACACGCTTTTAACGCACAAAAATTAAAAAATAATTTTAATATTCAACGACTATGCCGAAAAGCATGGGGTGCTTTTTGGTTACGTATCTTTGAGAAACATAATACTTTTACAGAAATGTCTCAGAGCCGGCAAATATTGTTTGCTGACCATTTGAAAGTACCTCATTTTAGCAAAGCTGAAAATTAAAAGTATGAATAGTGTTATATGTAGTTGAGAACGTAAGCGTACTTGCTAGCTTGAAATTGAGAAATGATTTAGTTTTGGGATGAGTATTCAAATTAAAAAAAACAAATCATTTCTAAATTTCGATGGGAATAACAAAAAATCGTTAGTTAGTTAGTTAGTTAGTTTTTGATATCAGAGCTTAGATCCTGCGCCATAGATCGCTTGGCCAACTGGACGATATTAATTATCAAACGCATTAGGATGCTTCAACGTAAGTGTTAAAGTTTTTCATGTACTTTTATACCTACTACCCGTAAAAGGGCCCATCTTCTAAGCTAGCAAGTATGCATACGTTCTTAACTACATATCACACTACTCATACTCAAAATTTCGGCTTCGCTAGAATGATGTAGGTTTGCCTGCTCTGGGATCTTGGACTATTTCAATTGATTTCGACAAAGCACCCCACGCTTTTTGGCATAGTCATTGAATATTATCATTTTTTAATGTTTTAGTGCGTTAAAAGCGTGTTTTCATCCTTGGATAGACCTCCATGGAAAAAACGGAAATTAATGCTACATAGAAAACTACGTTGTCATCTGGGGTCAATATCACCAATTGTTCAAATTATGTTATTAATATTTATAATTAATTTTTACCATACATATTATGTATTGAATAGCATCAAAATCATAACAAATTTTATTCGTGTATTTTTTGCAACTAGTGGCGAAATTTACTTTTTCTACGACCGTGCGTTTTTACCCACTTTCCCGCACGCATTTCAGTTGTGAAAGTGTCACTTTCCCGCACTAGTGTGGGAAAGTAAAGATATATCAAATTCAACGATATTATATACATTTCATTGATTTTACCTGTATTTATTACTATTCTTACTAATTTAGGTTTCAATATTTAATCTAACCTAGACTTTTTTTCTTGTTCTTCTATTTTTTATTTATTGCAAGATTTGTTATGACAATCGAGACGTCAAAGTTTTAAGTCGAAGCTATCTATTTACGCCTACCTAACCCAGAACGTTACACTGGTCACAGTTTCGGACTTCCTCGGTAACATTTCCAGTAGATTCAGGTGGAGGGATAACCAACATAAAACGTCGTGGAGGCTGGAAGTCAACTGCTGTTGCTGAAGGTTACCATCTCAAATAAAATTATTTCATGTACTAACAACTTGCAACCGATGCCGTCTCCGTCGTCGTCATCTTCATGCACTTTGCAATCTACGAGTGTTACTCTGAACAGCCAGTTACCACCAACTAACTACGCTGTACCTTCTATTCTGACTCATTTTAATAATAATAATTAGTAGATTTCCATTCAAAGTAATGTATGTTGAAATAAAATATATATTTTTAATATGCTTTCAAAATATGTATGCGGTCGTAGAAAATAGTATATTAAAGTATAAGTGGATAAAAAGGGCTTTAAAACACGCGCGATTTTTCGAGCACGACGGCGCAGCCGGAGTACTCGAAATAGAGCAAGTGTTTTTAAGACCAGTTATCCACGAATACTTTACGTTATTTTTTTTTATTGGTGCACTTTGAAATCATATATACTGGTATTATTACTACAAAAGATAGAAATAAGAACTAATAATGCAAGAAGGTTGAATTCGTGATGTGACATCAGTATACCTTTCGTTGTCATGGAAATGAGAAAAACAGATATTCATTTGCAATTTGTTATGAAAGATCCATATTTGTTGTCACCCGAGCTCAAAAATGAATTATTCTAATATCGATTTTTTGAATAGTGAGGCAGAATCGCGGTTAATACCGCGAAAATCCAGTGATATATATAAAAAAGAATATGAAAAGTTCATCAAATGGATGGAGGAGCACATATAAATGAACGAATTGTAAGTAATATTTTATTTGACGTTACAAGGTACTCCTGTCAGATCAATAATCAAGAATTTGTCATTTAGACTTCACGTTTCCCGATTTGTTGATGTTGTCATGGTAACTTTAAAAAACGCGCGTTTTTTAAAGTTTGATTTAAACACGCTGAGGCGTGCTTTAAATGGGTAAAAAGGGGCACCAATAAAAAAATAGTATATTACATTACTAGTGCGGAAAGTGACATTTTTCACACGAGTGGGAAATATTGTGGCACGAGGCGTAAGCCGAGTGCGGTAATCACACGAGTGTGAAAAATCACTTTTGCGCGAGTAATGTACGTTATTTTTCCTATGACCACCTATTTTATTACAACTCTGAGATTCAACAAGGTTTTACTTTGGATCATGTACCTACTATCACGAAATGTCTATTTTTTTCTCTCTATTTTCTACAAATAATTAGTTTTTAGTCCAGTTTTTATGTAAATAATATCAATAAGGAAGAGCAATTAATAATTACATCTGTAAATCTTACAGTATTCACGGGTTTGACGGCTTATTGACAGCCGTGCGGAAAGTACTTTCCGTACTAGTGTGAGAATAAAAGTCACTTTCCATGGGAGTAGAGAGTGAGAGTCCTAGGGAGGAAAAGTAAAAGTGACGTCATGGTACGTCATCAATAAAATAACTTATACAGATATTGAAGATGAAGGTTCAATTTTAATGATAAATATACCAAATTCTAAAACAAATATACAGAGAACGTTTGTAATCAATGCTTCACCGGGGAATGGCCCTAATTATATTGACATTTATAGAAAATATATATCGCTACGCCCTGAAACAGATCAGACACGTTTATTTGTCTGCTATAGAGCAGGAAATTGTATCAACCAAATGGTTGAAAAAAATACTATTGCTAAAATTCCTAAAAAAATTGCAGAATTTTTAAAATTGCCTAATGCCATAAATTATACCGGGCATAGTTTCAGAAGAACCTCGGCAAGTTTACTTGCCAATTTTGGAGGAGACATTCTCGCTTTAAAGCAACACGGTGGTTGGGAGTCTACGAATATCGCTGAAGGGTATGTGGAGCAATCTCTTGCAAAAAAGCGAGACATTTCGAACCAAATTATGGGAGTCACTGAAGTTAATGAAATTGATTAAAAAACTTCAGAGTGAAACAACTCCGTATATTTTTCTATTTTCTTATCAGTATTGTCATTAACATAACATCTTTTTCATTATTTTTCTTAATTCTTATTAATATCATTTACCTATCTGTATATTATTATTTACTATCTTTTGTAAACATATTTCATAATGTTAGAGTATCTTGATTTATTGGATGAGCAAAGTGAGACAAATACGAGGGTGATCAGTAATATTGAGGAAGCATTCAATAAAGATATCAGAAATCATACATTAGGTATTATCCACATGAACATCAGAAGTGTCAGAAAAAACTTCGATGAATTTTTAGTATACCTGGAAACTTCGAAGGATAATATAGAGGTAATCGTACTTTCTGAAACTTGGAACATAGAAAGGGTGAGTGACTATTCAATTCCAAATTACACTGTATATCATAATGACTCGAAAATTAATCAGAATGATGGAGTTTTAGTATATATTAGAAATTGTCTAAATGCAACTGTTGAAATCATTCCATTGACAGAAACTAAACTCTTAAGATTCTTGATTGAAATTGAAGAATCCAAAGTTGGATTCACTGCCTCCTATCGTCCTCCCTCAATAATTTCGGAAAATTACACTATGGACATTAATACATATTTCACCAATCTACAAAAATGTCATATTGAAATTTTTCTTGGGGGCATAAATATTAATTTATTTGCAAGAAATTCCATTGAAGTAATTAACTACCTAAACATGTTTAATGAAAATGGATTTTTTCCTTATATAAACGCAGCCACGAGAGTTACTGAGGAAACTCAAAGCAATTTGGACCATATATTTGTTCGTAAAAATAAAAACTCCATCACCAAATCCATAAACTTAATACCCCTAGTGATAGAGACACATTTAACCGACCATTATGCTACGTTACTACTAGCCTCACATATCACAAATGAAAAACCAAACATGAAAAAAACTAAACATTTCAAAAAAAATTATTATAAGAAATTTGAATCATTGCTCAAACAGGAAACCTGGAAAGGGGTAGTAGATGTAGATAGAGTACAAGAAAGCTACAGTAACTTCAGGATGACATTTAAAAAACACTTAACTACATGTACTAAACAGATGAAGGTCAAATATAGTCAAAAGAAAATAAAACCGTGGATTTCAGTAGGTCTAATGCAATCAATAACACACAGGGATTATTTGAAAAATAAACTTAAGAAAGATTTCTCAGAACAACTAAAAACAGAATTCAAAAACTATAGAAATATGTTAAATAATCTAATAAGAAAAACAAAAAATAATTTTTATAAAAACCAACTAATGGAAGCAGGAAATAACTATAAAAAAGTTTGGGAAGTGATTAATTGTGCATCCAATTCAACCTCGTCGAAAAAGGTATTGGGAAAGATAAATATACTAGGAACAAATGGAAAGGAGATCACAAATAACACAGAAAAATCAAATACTTCAACACTTTTTAAATAGGGCATAACTTAGCAGAAAAGATAAAACAAAAAAATAGAAAAGATCCACATTGAAAATTTAATGACTTCGGATAAAACACTGAATAAATCCATATTTCTAGAGCCAGTGTCAGAAAATGAACTAATTGAAACTATCTCAACATTGAAAAATAAGTGTGCCGCTGACGAAATATCCACGACATTAATAAAATCAGTACATACTAGTATTATTGTCACTTTGAAACATTTAATAAATTTGTCTTTCGAAACAGGTATAATACCTTCCCAGTGGAAAAATGCAATTATCACACCCATTCATAAATCTGGAGATTACAAAACCCCTAGCAATTATAGACTTATCTCAGTAATAAACAACTTTGCAAAAATATTCGAAAAGTGCTTGAAACATCGTTTGATGATATTTTTTATCAAACATAAGTGTATCACAGAGAAACAGTATGGATTTCAGAAAAACATGAGTACAGAAGATGCAATTATGGATCTAACTAAAAATATTGTCGGAGGCTTGGATAAGTCAAGAAAATGTCTTGCGGTATTTCTTGACTTGGCCAAAGCTTTCGACACTGTGTCGCACAGTATTTTACTTGAACGTCTCAATAAAGTTGGCATACGTGGCACAGTACTAAATCTATTAAAAAATTATTTACAAAACAGGACACAGCGAGTAAAAATTGAAGAGTGTCTCAGTGATCCACTAAAAATCACAGTCGGTGTTCCGCAGGGTTCAGTGCTGGGACCAATATTGTTTCTCGTGTATATTAATGACATTGCCGATCTAAATAACTTTCATGGCCATATAGTATCATATGCAGATGATACTGCTATCGTTTTTATAAATGATACATGGGAAAAGGTATATGAATGTACTAAATTAAGCCTCTCTCACATCCACAGTTGGTTGAACCACAGCCTATTAACAGTTAATTTTCAGAAGAGTAATTTCATTACTTTCTCTTTAACTAGTGAAGACCAACCTACAGAAAGATACATTTCAGTACATAGTTATTCTTGTGACGAAATATGCCTCAGAGGGTGTCCACAGATTGAAAAAATTAATAAACTGAAATATCTTGGCGTGATGGTGGACCAACACCTAAGGTGGGATGAACATGCATTATATATAACAAAGAAATTACGACAACTAATATATAAGTTTTATTCGTTACGTGATATTTTCAGCAGGAAAAACCTTTCCATAATTTATAACTCATTAGCTGAGTCAATTTTAAGATATTGCATAGTAATATGGGGAGGCCTCTACCACAACGCGCAAAAAAAATTGCAAACTACTCAAAATTGTTTGCTAAGAATACTCTACAAATAGAGACAGATTATATGATACAAAAAGTCTGTATAAGGAATCAAACCAACTAAATAGCATAAACTTATCTGCATATCATTGCCTACTACATACCTACCGTAAAACAAAACCCGTTGTTAATCCGCTTAAACATTATGTTACCCGATTCATAGTAAACAAATCTATTGATTTGCCGATTTTCAAGAAAAGTCACTTACAAAGATTCGTTTTTTTCATTGGCCCTAAACTTTATAATTCACTACCTCTATGTGTGGAAGAATTAAGAAGGGAAAAAGCTTTCAAAACTAAAATATAGTAAATCATTGATACAAATGAATTTAATGATGAATTTTATACTAAATTTTAGAAAAAAAAACACCTATTTAAATTCTGAAAACGTATAAATTTCTGTACCTCCTCGCTTTACTTTAAACTCAATATTTACTGATCACTCGTCTGATTCATAAACTGTGTAAACTCTATGCATATTTTCTGGCTGATCATTAAGAAGTACAAAACACAAGCATTCTGTGCTTAGTTTGTATTCTTACTGATCGAAGGAATACAATGATAGTTAGGTACATATATTCGTAAATGAATGATATATACTTAATATTGACTAACTGTATTGTAACTTACCTGATATTTGTTTTGGAATAAATTGAATTTGATTGTAATCAGCCAAGTACGAGTACTTCCGGAGGAAACCAGCTGTATAATAATGTTGTTAATGAAAATATCACGAAAACTGCGTTGGCTCCAGCTCTCACTTCTAGTGGTATTCAAATAACCACTGCTCAAAACTGCACGTTTAACATTAGTATAAATAGGTACTCTTCCACAAATTAAAAATATGTAGGATGCAAGGATGAAAATGATAAATAGTGCCTTTAAGTTATACGGTACCTACTTCTTAGTTTTAGTTCTTTAATAAATTTTGTTTGTTAGTTTCATAAATAAAAAAGACGTGTGGCACTCGGAGACTGCCGCAGTAAAGCTATTGCATAGCATTTGTTATCAACTTACGCAATTATAATTATATATTTATTTTATTTATGCAGTATTTTTTTTTCTTTGATATTAATTCAAGTTACACTCTGAGCGTGGTGACCGATAAGAAAACAAATTTTTTTCTTTTATTAAATAAATGAGAAGTTAATATTGTTCAAAATATTTTTTTATTAAGCTATTGCATATAGCTTTTATCACGGGCCTTGAGCGCGGAGACCGAATCCAGAAATTCCGTAACGAAAATAAACCTAACACCCCCCACTCCGACCGGCACAGCGGTCGGCGTTAGGGCACCTCCTCTTTGTAGTTACTTCATGGTACGACTCTACGAAGCTCGCACGAATCGAGACGAGCTGCTCCGAAATCAGACGAATACGTAATCAGCTGTTTGTGAGAAAGTATAGATGTTAATGTTAGGAGCTCATTTGTTGGAGATATTTGTGCGTGCTTATGCAAACTTAGAAATGGCCTACACATAGTCATGGTAGCAATTTACATTTCTCCGAATCCAAAATTAGACGAGGTAGAGCATTTTATTCATTGCACTTTACTGGAGTACACTGAAGAAGGGTCGAAAATACTTGGTACAAATGGTAATAAATTTCCACTTATCTTGGCTGGCGATTTCAACATCAACTTCGCTGATAAAAAATCAGAGCGGTTGACAAGTTGACAAGTTCATAAACCTATAGTTTCAATGATAAATATTCCTGAAGAACCGACATGTATTGATATAAAAATGACTTGTTATTTGAGGGAGGCGGAATAGTCATATGTATAACATGGGGGTAAAGTGCCTTTTCCTCCCTTGAATGATTACTGTCCTCCGCTACGCGCCGGGCAGTAAACTTCATCCTCGGGAGAAAAAGTAGCACTTTCCTCCCTTGTTATACAAATAGCTATTTTATCACCAGTTGCGAATACTTTTACTTTTCGCAACTGGTGATGAAACGTAAAACATTTGATAACGTCAACGAGTTTTGAAAAGTGTCACTTTAAATGTCAACATAAAAAAAACCAGTAGTTTCCAATCAGGGCCCTTGATTAGCAAAGATCTTTAAAAACCTTCAAGAGCCCTCTGAACTCCTTCAGTATATGAGGATGCTGGAATCTTCAAACTTCGCAAGGATAAATATCAATCTATTTTTATTATTATTCTATATCAACGTACTAGCAACAATGACTATCCCGTATAACTGGAGTAATCAAAGAAGTATTTCATTCCGTGTTTCCAGTATGCATTCCCATTCTATAATCTCTTATATGGTAATCCGACTCCATATTTTTTTCTTGTCGCACCTCCTAATCACCTCCCGTGTACCCGCTTCCACTTCGTATCGCCGCGATAAAGGAAAATCGATTCGACCCTGAAAACGATACCATCGGGATTGCGATATCGCATGGCGAGCCGAAGAAAATTGCCAGCGGGTTACACCTTCATTTACATATCTATTACGAGTTGATTACTTCTGGCTTCTCGCGAGGCTTTGGAAACTTTTTTTTATCAGACCGTGAAATGATAGTTTGAAGCTGGATTTTGGTATAGTTAGTTTCACGAAGAATTCGGAGGATGATTTAGGTTACAAGATCTTTTCAACTTTGAATGCATGAATGCATCGGAGCCTGCTCTAGACAATCTAATAACAAATAACAAATCGCAGAGTAGTTCAATACTTTTTTTAAATTCTTTTATTTAACTGCACATGCGTATATACAGTGCTTGTCTGGAGTCCGTTCTTCCCCTACTAATTTTTGAACCATTTGGTATATCGCAACGAAATTTGGAGGGCTCAAATAGGAGATAAAAACCTACTTTTTCATGAGGAAATCACAGGTAAAAGTTTTAAAATGGTGGCCGAGCTGATTTTTTTAATTAGAATACTATTACATTTTAGAAATCTGCTCATAATTCTCAACAGTTTTCTCCAATACACTTTACTCCTTAATTCAATTGTTTTCGAAATATTAACATTTGAAAAGTGACATTCCGGTTTAAAATGAAGTATGAATTTGGGTCACTTCCGGTAAAACATTTTACTAACTAAACGTTGTTTTTAATTTGTAGTTGAATCTCCTAATGAATTCGACTAATAAGAGGCGTGAAGAGAGTTTATTAAGGATAAACAGTACCGCTTATCGGAAAATCTCGAAGCCTACGGATGTGTTCTGTAAATTCACAATCAAAACAAATTAGTTAGCCAAAAAATTATAATTAATTTTTTAATAACAGTTTTATTTAACCCCAACAATCATTTCATCAAGTGTTCAATGTGCCCCCCTCCTAAATCTTGACAATAAGTGCCCTATTATAAATAGCTTCTCTCACGTTGATGAAAGTCTGTTTATTTCTTCACATGTATCTAATATTATGCGTTCCAACTCTTCTATTGTTTGGCATTCAGTGGCGTAGATTCTTGACTTCTGATACCACCAAAGGAAAAATCTGTTGAGAATTATGAGAAGATTTCGAAAATAAAATAATATACATTTAAAAAAATTATTGGAGATGGCGCTCAGCCGCCATTTTAAAACTTTTAGCTGTGATTTCTTCATGAAAAAGTAGGTTCTTATCTCCCATTTGAGCTCGTTGAGATATACCAGGTTGGTTGGTTGGTTGGTTGGTTTAAGGCTGACGAGCCAGAGACAGGGTTGGCACTTTTTAGCTTCCCTTGACACTGCGACCAGCTGGGGTCTATTGTATCACTCTGTCGTCAGTGGTTCCTCATTCAAACAGGTTTGTGCCCCTAACTAGGTCTAGAAGCCCGTTGATAAGGTTCTTCGGACTCATGCCCGTTTCCAAACCGATCTCTCCAAAGATTCTGTGTCGCCCACCACTTAGGGCGTCACAGTCGAAGATTGAAAGACAAGAGTTAGACCCGAGGCCTCCTCTTGTCTCTTGATGACAAGCCATTCTTCAGTATCTATCCCCATGTCCTGGGTTTTGATGAGCTGAAGAATCTTTTTGGTTTCCATTTTACCAAATGGCTTTGGAATCCACTCTGTTTCCGGGAGTTTCTCAGTAGGTGTTCGACCATCTGCTGATCCCTCCTCGGTTGGGTTTACGGTTTCTGGTGCCGAGTGTGATTCAACTGGAATCTCCTCGACTTCCATACCCGCTATCGGTGTTGGGTCTTCTTCAACTGGAAGTTCCCCAGGGTTGTTTGTGTAGGGGAAAGGGTCGTCCACACCTGCGGTGCCCCCTGCGCAGGTGTAAGGCAGATTACTCTGGGAGGTCGCCATGTATCCCAGAGGCTCCGTTTTTTTATACCTGACTGGCTAAGGTATCATCCATCCCTCGGCACGGGTCGCTTGACGCCTTGGATTAAGCCATGTTGTGGTGGCATTTGGTTTGAGATTGACTTAGAGATCCGCAGGTTTTGACCATTTCTGGTCATTCCCACTGGATTTTCCTTGTCAACCCCGTTATCCAGCGATACCACTTGGAGGTAGCCACCTAAGTTTCCGCAACACATCTTCATCTCTCGTAGGAGGTGAACATGTGTTGACGCAAGCTACTACCAGGTGGTTCAAAGATTAGTAGGGGGGGGGAACGGACTTTAGACGAGCACTGTATGTTTATTACATATCTTGCAAATGAATTTTGACCCACTTCTAGTCCGATTAACTCTAAAACATTTTTTCCTAAAGTATTTTTTACAAATCATCTCAAATAATCTCTCATAATATTTTATTATATAATCGCCCGATGAATAGTCATTTTGATATTTCGCATATGTTCACATGTTTTTTATGTGTTTTTAAGTTTTTTATTCTTTAATTTTTGTTTTTTATTTTGTTTTATTCTCATAAACTTGTTTCACATAGGTTCACAATTAAAATATCAATGGTATATGTTACCTACATAACCATTGAAATATATTTGTAGATGCTATAGTGGACTCTCTGTCTGTTTGTATCTGAATGGCAATGAAATAATAGTGTAACGTAAATAAACTTAACTTGGTTCTACTAATTTATTTCACACTTAATTTACAACTTAATTTATATTACTACTCCACTGTATAGCTCGATGGTATGGGCTCGTTCAGACTGTCTACTCCCTCTTGAGGGCTGTCTATTTATCTCCGATACAGCATTCTCGATGTTTCGAATTCGGACGGTTGGCGACGGCATGTTCCAATTGTTTCCAATATTGACCGTTGTTTTTCGCGGCAGAACGACTGGACTGTTCTCGAACATCTCCGGGGATGATCTCATCGCTGTCGACGGCAACACGCGAGGCGACAGGTCCGGCCTAGGTTCGTTACATTGCCCCCTTCGATGGAAGTAACACTCCACGGTCTTCATGATCGGTCGTGGAAGAGGGTTACAGCAAACCAAAATCCTGACGCCGCTGGATCTGAATATCGCCTCCAGCATACTTCTTATGACTCTCCAGTCCAACCCATCAATACCACAGGATAGTTTAGGAATTGCTAGATCCGCCAGATTCTGGTCCACCATAGTATCTCTTAGTTTGGTGAGACTCTTCCAGACATCTTCATAGGACGGTTTATCTTGGGAATGCCTCTTGGTAACTAGGTAGTAGATGTTTCTCTGGCCTTTCTTCAACTGTAGCACCCCACCAACTTCTGGATTCTGCTCCCGCAGTGTTTGGAGTTGACCAAATTCTTGAGAACACTACGGCGATGCCCTGGACATTCGAAGATCTTCTGCCACACAGTGCGCTAGTGCGTAGTCAGCAGGCACCTCGAAAAGGTCTCGTGACTCTCTCTAGTAACCCCATGTAGAACTTTCTGCCCGTTTGAATACAAGGACATAAACTTCTCGAACGTCATATCATCCTCCGGTGGCTTGAGGGTGCGAACTTGGTCATGGTTTCCAGCGTAAGGGCCAACCTGTTGAAATGGACGACCCTTGGTTTCCTCGGGTGGCTTATGGATTCGGTACACAAGGTCGTTTATCCTTTTCACGATCTTATACGGGCCTTCCCACGAGTTCCGCAACTTTGGTGATAGTCCACGACGACGTTTGGGGTTGTACAGCCAAACCAGGTCATCAACCTTAAATCCTCCAGCGTCGGCCTTGATGTCATAGGTCTTCTTCATTTTATCGCTGGCACTCTGGATGTTCAACCGGACTCGTTCGTGGATGTCGTCCATTCTCTGCCGAAGTTTGCTGACGTAGTCCTCTCCCGCAGTGTCTTGTCCTGGCGGTATCCCAAACTTCAGGTCACAAGGCAGTCGCAGTTCTCGGCCCATTATAATACTAGCAGGAGTTTGACCGGTTGACTCGTGTACTGCGGATCGATAGGCCATCAGGAACAAATGAAGATACTGGTCCCAGTCTCTTTGATGGTCAGAGACAACCTTGGACAAGTGGCGGTTGATCGTCCTGTTCATCCGTTCCACCATTCCATCGGACTGCGGTTGTAGGGCCGTGGTTCTTGTCTTGCGGATGTTCAGCAGTAGACATATTTCTTGTAAAAGGTTGGATTCGAAATTTCTGCCTTGATCCGAGTGCAGCTCCATTGGAATACCGAATCGACATATCCACTCTTTCACCAAGACGTCGGCGACGGTGATGGCTTCCTGGTTGGGCAGGGCATAGGCTTCCGCCCACTTACTGAAGTAGTCCATTGCCACAAGGATGTATTTATTCCCGTGGTCGGATACGGGAAACGGGCCGGCGATGTCAATGGCGATTCTCTCGAACGGGCTGCCTACGTTGTACTGACGCATCGGGGCCTTGGGGCGTATTCGAGGTCCATTGCTAGCAGCGCATACAGCGCACTTCCTGCACCAGTCCTGGACGTCAGCTTGACAATTGGCCCAGTAAAACCGTTGCCTCACTTTCTGCAGGGTCTTCGTCACTCCCAGATGTCCTCCGGCGACTCCATCATGGATTTCCGCAGCACTTCCTCTCTTCTGTTCCTGGGAACAATCCGGCGAGTACCTGGCCACCAATATCGGCCTCCAACACACGTTTCAGGATCCCATTGTCCAGAATAAGAGAGTTCCATTGTGCCCAATAGGACTTAACAGCCGGCGAGTAACCTGCGACTTCCTGCCATGATGGTCTTCGATTGCCCTTCTTCCAGCTGACGACTAAGCCAAGGTCGGGGTCTCTCTCTTGGTCTTTCTGGATCTTGCTGTCATTCCAGTTGTCATCCATTGCCGCGGTTCTACAAAGTGTTGCTTCTTTCTCTTCTGCTCGTCGGCAATGTGAGCAATCATCTGGACATGGTCTTCGCGACAAGGCATCTGCATTCTTATGGCTAGTTCCGGCTCGATGTTCGATCTCGAAATCGAATTCTTGAGGCTCTCGATCCAACGTGCTACTTGACCCTCAGGATTTTTGAACTGTAAGAGCCATTTGAGAGCTGCATGGTCAGTTCTCAACAGGAATCTTCTTCCATACACGTACTTGTAGAAGTGCTCCACTCCTTTACAACAGCTAACAGCTCTCGCCTGGTGACACAGTAATTGCGCTCTGGTTTGCTGAGCGTCTTGCTGAAATAACCAATGACCTTCTCCTGCCCCTCCTGGATCTGAGATAGGACAGCTCCAAGTCCCACGTTGCTGGCGTCCGTATCCAAAATGAACTTCTCGTTGGGTAAGGGATAGCTCAGAACAGGTGCGTTAATCAAAGCTCCCTTCAGCTTCCTGAACGAGTCTTGGCATTCTTCGGACCACTGGAACTTTGTTTGACCTTCCGTGAGCCTGGTCAGTGGTTTAGCGATGTTTGCGAACCCCAGCACATATCGGCGATAGTATGTGCACAAACCAAGGAAACTTCGAAGTTGGTGAATGTCTTTGGGATGGGCCAATCCTTAACAGCTTTGATCTTCTGGTCATCCACTGCTACTCCTTCCCAGAGACAACGTGGCCGAGGTATCGTACTTCTTTTTGGAACAGGTGGCATTTCTTAGGGCTCAGCTTCAATCCGGAGTTCCTCAGTCGCAGGAATACTTCCTCCAAATTTTTCACGTGGTCCTCGAACGATCTGACGACCACAATAATGTCATCGAGATACACTAGACACGTGTTCCATGAGAGTCCCTGCAGCACTGTCTCCATCAATCTTTCGAATGTGGCGGGAGCATTACAGAGCCCGAATGGCATAACGGTGAACTGCCACAATCCTGAGCCGATGGTAAACGCAGTCTTTTCTCGATCTTCCTGAGCCAGTTCTACTTGCCAGTATCCACTCTTCAGATCAAGGGTCGAGAAAATCGTGGAACCAGCAAACGTGTCTAGGGTGTCATCTATTCTCGGGAGAGGGTAACTGTCCTTCTTCGTGACATTATTAAGTTGGCGATAGTCTACACAAAGCGTGTCGATCCATCTTTTTCTTCACCAGTACGACTGGAGAGGACCAGGGACTGTCAGATGGTTCGATAACTCCTTCTTTTCCCATATCGCTGACTATTTTGTCAGCCTCTTCCTTCTTGGCAAGAGGAAGTCTTCTTGCTGATTGCCGGATCGGTCGGGCACCCCCAGGATCAATCTTGTGCCGGACCACATTAGTTCGGACCCCTTTTCATTGTCCGGTATCGAAGATGCCTTGGTACTTTTGACTAAATCTTTAGTTTGGGCTGTTGAGCTGGTTTTATGTCTTTGGAAGAGATGGCAACTAATTTTTCTAGTTCTGTGGCAAGTTGTTGGGTTGGCTAATCGTACCTCGTACGCCCGGATCACTGAGGAAACTGACGAGCAGTGCCCATATATTGTTCCTTTCTTCAAGGTCACTGGAAAATAATTGACGTTCATGACCCTTACCGGCACAAATTTGTCAGCACGCAACAAGGTCTTCCCTAGTGCAATCCCTCGTCCAATTTTCTCATCATGAAGTTTGGGCTCGAACATCACCACGTTTCCACTGCTCGTACTCCCGTCCAGGCGAGCCTCCAGAATGGTTTCAGCCCTCTCAGGTACGCTTACATCTTCAGCCAACAATACACGGATCAACTCCTCGCTTCCCCATGAAGCACCAGCTCTTCTCCGTTGACGCGTAGGACGCCGTCTTTGAAATCCAATTCAAACCCTCTGGAATTCATGATGTCCATTCCGATGATTGCATCGTCTTCGATGTCCGCTACAAGTGCCTGATGTTTCACTTTAGTGTTGCCCAAAATTATTTCAATCGGTAGCTCGCCATATACAGTAGCTGGCTCCCCTGTTGCTGTGCGTAGCTTCCAAGTTGTCGGTTCAATCCGTTCCGGTGTTCTGGCAAAGGAAGGCCCAAGAATTGTCCTAGTCGCACCTGTATCTAGCAGCATGGTGCAAGGCTCGTTATTGATGAGACCGTCTACGAAGACACCCTTGTTCTGTCGTTGAAGGATAGCGACATATGCGTTGTTAACCGGGGCTTGCCGGACACATGCCGACGATTGCCCCTTCTCATCGACCTTTCTTAGTTTTCCTGCATCGGAGTCGATGAATGTTGGACATTTGCTACGCACATGTCCAATTTTGCGACAATTCCGGCATCTTATATGTCTTTTCTCAGGCAACACTTCCTTCATCACTTTTCTTATGGCAGCTTCCAAGTTAGCAGGCTCCTGTGAGTCTTCCTCAATCGTTTGAACTTTACTTTGGCTTTTGCAGCATTGTTTTGCTGCCTCAAATTCCAAAGCTCGTGCCAGTGCGTCTACGAGATGTGTTGGACGAGCTAATATCAACGCTTGTCTGGTTTCTTGGTCACGGAGTCCATCCAAGAATGCCTGAACCGCTAATCGCTCCATTACATTTTCCGGTATGGCTGGATATGCGAGACGAACCAAGCGTGCAATGTCAGTTTCGAATTCTTGTAAGGATTCGCCCGATTTTTGGCAGCAATTTTTCAGTTGGGAGTGGTATACGTGTTCCAAATGGGCCTGGCCATATCGTAATTCTAGATGTTTAATCAGCTGATCATAGTCCTCCTGTTCTTGGGCGGTAAGAGTTTGTAGAATATTCGTCGCTTCTCCACGTAATGCAAGTGTTAGTGCTATAGCTCTTTCCCCTGCATTCCATCCATTTGCTTTGGCCGCTGCTTCAAACTGTCGGCGGTAATTTTCCCATGGAGTTTTTCCGTCGAATTGAGGCGGCTTCATGGAAAGCTTCCCTATTTCAGAAATGACCTTGACATCTTGTATACCCTCTTGAACTTTATCCAAGTTCAAACTCAAGTCCAGCATTGCATCTTTGTTAACCATCTCTGTGGAGGGCGCACTATCAATTCGTTTTTCCAGCTTACTGATCGTTTCCTTCATCTTGTCCATCTCTGCCTCGACGGTTCCTATTCTTTTTTCTAGACGATTCGCCACACCACAGAGTTCTTTTTAATGCCTTCTGTGTTTTCTAGAGCTTATCTTCCAGGCTTCTTGAATTTTCTTGAAGCTTCTCTTCCAGATTTCTAGAAAGCTTTCTTCCAGATTTATAGAATTTTCTTGAAGCTTCTCTTCCAGATTTCTAGAATTTTCTTCAAGCTTCTTCCAAAGTCCTCGAATTTTGTTGCAGCTCTTCTTTCAAGGATTCTATTATCGGACTCAAATCACCTCCGGGAACTTCGAATAAAAATGTTTCGGGGTCCTCACCTTCTTGTATAAGTCCTTCTGCAAGTCTTTCCTGGAGTACTTGCTTTTTACCCGTTGTTTCCAGTTCCCTTTCCTCCAATTCCTGTTTCAATTCCGCTACCTTCAAATCCGCAAGGCGCACTTTTCTTGAACACATTTTGTCTTTGACGAGGTATCAGTCTGTTTCACCCGAAAAGTTTATCAGTTTGTTAAAAATTCACTTCGCGAATTCTTTTCCACGGGCCACCAGTCTATTGTCTGTTTCACGCGAAGAGTGTATCAGTTTATATTCCCACGCACAATTGTCCACTTCGCGAAAACCGGGCCACTGTCTATTTTCTGTTTCACGCGAACAGTGTATCAGTTTATATTCCCACGCACAATTGTCCACTTCGCGAAAACCGGGCCACTGTCTATTTTGGGCGTACAAAAAGGTCTATCAATTTATTTTTCTGACTATCCACTCCACGATCACTTGTTTATTTTCAAAATCCCACTTCTGACACCAATTGTAACGTAAATAAACTTAACTTGGTTCTACTAATTTATTTCACACTTAATTTACAACTTAATTTATATTACTACTCCACTGTATAGCTCGATGGTATGGGCTCGTTCAGACTGTCTACTCCCTCTTGAGGGCTGTCTATTTATCTCCGATACAGCATTCTCGATGTTTCGAATTCGGACGGTTGGCGACGGCATGTTCCAATTGTTTCCAATATTGACCGTTGTTTTTCGCGGCAGAACGACTGGACTGTTCTCGAACATCTCCGGGGATGATCTCATCGCTGTCGACGGCAACACGCGAGGCGACAGGTCCGGCCTAGGTTCGTTACAATAGTTATTTATGTAGTAAGGATCATAAAGACGATCATTATGGTACAAGTCGTGAATGTTATTAACACGACGTGTGCCATAATGATGGTTTATGATTCGTATTACATACAAAATTTTATCTGATGGCATTTATATTAATACATTTTCGAAAAATTAAAAACTGCATTTTTCACATGTCACAATGACAACTATTTTTGAAGGATTAAGTATATGTGTAGTTTCAAATATTAGTAGCTTAGTGAGCTGTGCTTTGCCATTTCCTTGACAACTTCAGGTTGTAACGGCAATATTTATTTATCTGCTGTCAAACACAATTGTCACGTAGAATTGAATATAATTTAAAAAATAATGAGTGATTCTGAAACTGGCAGTTCACTTTCTGATTTGGAAGAAATGACGCGAAATATCGTGGACTCCCTTTTGCCGGAAAAATCACGGAGTGTATATGAAATAGCGTTCAATGGGTACGAATAATGGTGTTCTACTAAGAAAATCAAGAATATCACTCATGAAAAAGTATTGTTGGCTTACTTTGAATGCTTATCTAAAGAAAGAAAACCATCTTCTCTCTGGTCGTATTATTCGATGATAAGAAGTATTTTATTAACAAGAAAAAACGTCGATATTAGTAAGTACCTACAGCTGGTTGCATTACTGAAATGTAAATCAGAAGGTTACAGAGCTAAAAAACCAAAATTTTTACTAAACAAGATGTCACAAAGTTTTTAACGGAAGCATCAGATGATACATATTTATTTGAGAAAGTTGCTATGATAATTGGACTAAGTGGATCATGTAGAAGAGAGGAACTGAGAAATATGCTTGTTGAAAATGTGCTAGATGAAGGATCCTTTTTAGAATTACTTTACCGAGTACAAAAACAAAGGTACAGCGAGAATTTTTTGTAACATCGGGGAATATCCCAGGATTGAATGTGGTAGAACTTGTCAGACAATATGTGAAAATACGACCTTGCAACACAAACCATCGACATTTTTTTGTCACTTGGAATTCACTCCTTTGGTAAAATGCCAAAAGTTATGGCCACTTTTCTTAATTTACCTCACCCTGAAGAATATACTGGACATTGTTTTCGTCGATCGTCTGCTTCATTTTTGCCGATTCTGGAGCTGATCTGTGTACCGTGAAACGCCATGGCGGATGGATGCTTTTCCATACTGTTGCTGAAGGTTACATCGAAAATTCGAAAGAGCAAAAGAAAAAAATATCAGAAGCAATTTTTGGTGCCAACAACCAAACAGGATTACAAGTTTACAAGGAAGCATCAACTACTGATGTAAAAACTCTAGAATCCATTGGAATTAATATTGCAAATTGTAGTAATTGCTCTTTTACCATTTATAATAAATAGTTTTTTTTTATTGGTGCCCCTTTTTACCCATTTAAAGCACGCCTCAGCGTGTTTAAATCGAACTTTAAAAAACGCGCGTTTTTTAAGTGTAGGGATTTCACTTGTATGTATAATCGTTCCAAAAATAAGAGGGGGGGAGCGGACTTTTCAGAAGCACTGTATAGGTATATCGCTAGATATTGTAATTCAGCTTTTTTTTTGTTTTTTATTCTCCATTAGCATATTAGAATATTCTTCGAGTGTAAGAAAGTACTTACCCATCTAACACATGGGTAAACGCTAAGTCTGCCATTTGATAGTAGTAGAAATCACATTTCATGTACGAATTATGTCTCACTTACTAATGCTAATGAGCTAATGAGGTTATAAAAATAATTAAGGGGATGGATAACATCTAATCAATATTTTTAAAGAGATTTTGCTTTGAGCTTTCAGGTCCACTTTCACATGTTTTCAATTCATCGATTAAAGATGGAATTTTTCCACAAACTCTCAACATTGCAAAAATTAAACCCCTTTTTAAGTCCGGTGACAAATCAAGCTTGAATAACTATGGACCCATTGCGATTTTTCCTGGTTATCTAAAATTTTAGAAAAAATTCCATAAAAACTAACTGTACCAATACATGTATAGATGGGGTCAAAATATCACCAGTACTTCATATAACTTTTGTTCCTAAAAGTCTTCGTTACCAAGTTACGGGCCCTCAAAGTTACAAAATGAAAAATGTTTTTCTTTTATAACTTTCAAAGTGGATATTTCAAATCATCTAAATTTTGGTGATTGACTGAACAAATGAATTCCTTCGATGAGCTTTCATGCAGGAGTCAGTTGTTTTGCTACAAAGTCAGGAACGGACTACCCCCGATGGTTGACACCGCAAAACTTTGAAATGACTGGGATTTGTCAATATGTTTTAACAAAAGAAGGTTACCTGGACAATTTCCTGAATAAAAGTACTCGTGTGGAAAATCGATTGAAGCAACGATTTTTGATAAAATTGCATTTTTGTTCGACGACATCCAACCGGAGATGTCTACCATTATTCGAAAAGATTAATTCGTAATTAAAATAGAAATGATAGGTACAATGTTCATGACGAAGTTTTATCATGCAAACACGTTTACCTTACAAAACTCATGGTGTAAATAATCAATCGCAAGTCTCAAGAGCAAACAGAAATGCAAAATCCGCTACAAAAACTGCTCGATATGACCCCCGTCTCTCTCAATACATTTTCTTAGTCGGCGCAAACACCCTCTCTGCACTTGAAATAGCATGCCGGGATCGTTTGGTATGGCCTCACAATGTAATGTAATTCTATTCAACAAGGCATCTCTGGTGTGAATAGGTGTAGCGTAAACGAGGCTTTTCAGATGCCCCCACAGAAAGGAATCCAATGGATTTGAATCCGGAGACCGCGGTGGCCATGAATATGGCCCACCTCTACCAATCCATCTATTGGGGAAAATCTGGTTCAGATGGTCCCGCACAATCAAACTAAAATGAGAAGGAGCGCCATCATGCATAAACCACATATCTCTTCGGGTTTGCAATGGAACATGTTCCAAAAATCCATTCAAATCGTTCTGAATGAACTCCAAATAACGTTCTCCATTCAATCGGTCATGTAGAACGGATATTAGATGGTTACCTATGATACCAGTCCAAACATTCACGTTGAATTTCCGTTGGTGTTTGGTTTGCAATATACCATGGGGATTTTCTTCGGCCCATATGTGGAGATTATGTGAGTTGATTACTCCATCTCTACTGAAACCTGCTTCATCACTGAATAAAACTCGAGTAATAAAAGTCATATCCTCTCTTTGCTTATCTAGGAACCAATTGGCATATTCCAGTTGTGCTGGAAAATGTCCAGGTGTCATGGCATGTACCTTCTGGATGTGATATGGGTGGAGCAGTTGTTCCCTAATTATTCTATGAATAGTGGACTTGGATGTATGGAACTTTTCTGATAGGTTTCTGATGCTCATTGAAGGATCATCAACGACAGCTTCCAAAATATTTTCTTCCAATACAACGATACGCACGGCCCTAGGAGCGCCCTCACCACCTCGTTTTGGCAATAATATCGAAAATCAAACAACAGGCTCCAATTAATTATCCATTACCTGTCTCCCTCAAGCTGCGATCGACACGCTCGAACGTTTCTCTTGCCGGTAACGTTCGATTGGGAAAATGCTCGGCATACAGACGACGGGCTTCTGCAGCATTACCAAATGCTCGTCCATACAATGCATGCCTATCTGCATATTCGTTGAATGTAAACTGTTCGGCCATATCAACACACTTCGAACTGTCCTATTAGAATATTGACAATACAATAACAACGCACCACTCAACAAAACAAAATCGCATTCCAGTTGTCATTTTTTATCGACACTAATTTTATTTCTTTCTAGAAGGTGTTTTTGTCAACATCTGTTGAAGAAATGGAACATAAATTTATTCACCGGATATTTTTCACCTATTCATGTGCAGCCGTTTTTTGTAGTTTATTCGTTTGCTTTTCATTAGTTATGTCTTCCGATCTGCGTTTTTTCAGATAAATTTATCTTCGGGTTAAATATTTTCTCCCATGAAATTATACTTATCAGTGAAACTCCTCAACATTTAAGCTGTGAATACGAATTTGCAACATCCAAATGTTGAGTTACATGAGATTCAGATAACACAACACGAAACGTGCTTATTCCACGCGTACATACAAAATATGAACTGAATTCGATATTTCATAGTGGAGTAGCTTGTTAGTTCAAAAACACCACGAATCTACATAACTTGATAATTCATTTGAAAAAATATCTACATTGTGAATGAAACTTTCAACTAGGTAGTGTTCTTTTTGTTTACGACTTTATTTTAGCATATTTTGTATTATCCCTGTTATAAATGTTCTTGAATTAACGTTAGCATCAGTATTTCTACTGTGAAAATTTTTCATTTCAAATAATGGTGGACGATCGGGTTTGATGTCGTCGAGTAAAACTGTATTTTTATTAAGAATCGTTGCTCCTATCGACTTTCCACACGAGTACTTTTATTCAGGAAATTATCCAGGTAACCTTGTTTTGTTAAAACATATTGACAAATCCCAGTCATTTCAAAGTTTTGGGATGTGGATCATCGGGGGTAGTCCGTTCCTGACTTTGTAGCAACACAACTGACTCCTGCATGAAAGCTCATCGAAGGAATTCATTTGTTTAGTCAATCACTGAAAGTTATCAAAGAAAAACATTTTTCATTTTGTAACTTTGAGGGCCCGTAACTTGGTAACGAAGGCTTTTAGGAACAAAAGTTATATGAAGTACTGGCAATATTTTGACCCCATCTATACATTCCCGAAAGGAAAAGAGGAAGTCCAGGGCCACCCTGTATAAAGCGATTGATAATAAAAAAACGGGTGTGTGTGTGTTTTCGTCGATCACGCCAAAGCCTTTGATACCTTATGCCATAATCGAATGTTTGACCCTCTACAAGATCTAGCATTCAAAAACAAAAAGTTCAACTTAATGAAGAGTTATTTTGCAGAAAGGAAACAGTGCACCGAAATCGATTCTGTGGTGAGTAAATTCCAAGATGTAACATATGGCGTTCTGCATCGAACAGTTTTACGACCTCTCCCCTTTACAATGTATGTGAATGATGTTTAAAATCAACACATCAGGGGTTGTGGTTAGTTGTACTGACGATAAGGTATGCTTTTATAAGGGGGTTAATTGGGGTGAGTTGAAATTGAAACAAGAAAGGGATTTTAAAAACTTTGCTGACTTTTTGTCAAATAAAAAAACTCACGGTCAATTGGGATAAAACAAAATTTCTGCCGTTTTCCTTCTATCTATTCACTCACCTTTAAGGAATTGGCAATAACAAGTGGCTTAAATTCGCCACAACAATCAAATACCTCGGCGTCTAGAAATCTAAAAATTCTACGGGTGTGAAGTTGGTCACATCCACAAGTACACTGAGAAAAATGAAACCTTGAATATTTTTTCCTATTTTCCGTTTTTTTCACATGGATTTTTATTCAGTTAGGGGCGTGAATACATTGAGATTTCCAGTTTCAACTGAAGGTGAGAAAATTTTATCACAATCATGAATAAGCTCGATTTAAAAAAGTGGAAAGGTGGTGGAGTTATTTCAAAAAATTCACACACGCGACAAATGGCTTTGCACAACTGTGTGCTTGTAATATAATATTGCTTTTGGCCTTTTCTTCATCACCAATGAGACGCCATAATTTTCCAGGCCGTCGAAGGGGGTGAAATGAAGGGTTGATATATTTCGAACATTCACAGAGTCCTCAAATGGCTTTATACACCTTTCTACTTGTAATATATTATTGATTTTGGTCTTTTCTTCATGACCGATGAGACGCCCGAATTTGCCAGGCCGTCGAAGTGGTTGAAAATTCACAGAGGCCACACATGGCTTTGTACACCTTTCTGCTAGTAATATGTTCTTGCTATCGGTAATTTTTCCAAGTTGTTTTATTTGCAAATTAAAGGCCACAAATGGCTTGGTACACCTTTCTGCTTATAATATGTTGTTATCGGTATTTTCTTTATCGCTGATAAACGCCAGAATTTGCCAGGCCGTCAAAAGGGGTGAAAATTGAAGTTTTCAGAATAATTCATCGATCATTTCACCCCCTTCGACGACTGGCAAATTCTGGCGTCTCATCGGCGATGAATAAAAGACCAATAACAATAACATATCACAAGCAGAAAGGTGTACGAAGCCATTTGTGCTTGTGAATTTTCGAAATATATCAACCCCTATTTCACCCCCTTCGACGGCCTGGCAAATTCTGGAGTCTCATTAGTGATGAAGAAAAGACCGATAGCAATAACATATTACAAGCAGGAAGGTGTTCAAAGCCATTTGTGGCCTCTGTGAATTTTCGAAATATATCAACCCTCATTTCACCCCCTTCGACGGCCTGATAAATTCTGGCGTCTCATCAGTGATGAAGGAAAGACCGATAGCAATAACACATTACAAGCAGAAAGGTGTACAAAGCCATTTGTGGCCTCTGTGAATTTTCGAAATATACAACCCCCATTTCACCCCCTTCGACGGCCTGGCAAATTCTGGCGTCTCATAGTGATGAAAAAAGGCCGATAGCAATAACATATTAAAGCAAAGGAAAGCCATTTGTGGCCTCTGTGAATTTTCCAAATATATCAACCCCCTTGATTTGTTGAAAATATAAACGGGATGTTCATAAAATCAGATGTGGAATCATCTGCGACTGAAAGATAAACTTAAGTCACTATCTTCCATCGTCAAGATAACCTCTTGTGGGGTATTCAATTGAGAATGTTTCCCTTTTCAATATCAACCCCCATTTCATCCCCTTCGACGGCCTGGCAAATTCTGGCGTCTCATCAGTGATGAAGAAAAGACCGATAGCAATAACATATTACAAACCGATAGCTATAACATATTACAAACATAAAATAACTCCACCACTATTCTACTTTCTCAAATCGAACGATTCATTAGTCTGATCAAATTTTCTCACCTTCAGTTGAAACTTTTTTTTTTTTTATATTCTGGTTCCCACGAAAATGGATATCCTGTAATGTTCAGAGAACATCGTGGGAACCAAGGGAAAGAAGGTAGGAGTTGGTGTTCTTCTTAAATTTCTGGAGGTTGTATGCCTCGGGGAACACCTCCCTAGGCAATGAGTTCCAAAGCCTCGCTGTTCGTTGGATGAACGAGTCTTTGGAAAGTGATGTTCTGCAGGTCTCCAAAGTGACCACGAAGGGGTGTGATGACTGAACTTGACGGGTTAGTCTCGAAGAGACTGCCAAAGTTGGAACGATTGTTGATATTTCAGAAGAGCATCGCCCATGAAAATATCTATAAAATAGAGACAAATCGCCAACTTTTCTACGGTGTTCCAGACAAGTGAGCGAGTTTGTAAGCGAGGCATCACCGACGAGACGAATTGCCCTTTTTTGGACAGAATCCAATAGCCTCAGGATATGTTTAGGTGCCGCCCTCCAAATATGGGAACAGTATTCCAGGACAGGTCGGATCTGTGCCTTATAGATCATAAGCAGCTGGGTGGGGTGAAATAGCTCTTGGCACGAAACAAAACCAAGTTTTGGGATGCACTTTTGGCAATGGACCTCACGTGATTTTCTCAGGAGAGGTTATTGCTGATAGTAATACCAAGCATCGATATGGATGACTTCAGTGGTATGGTTACTCCTGACAAAGTTATGTTAGGCACAGTGAGATCGGCTTTTTTAGAGAAAAGACATGCTTGTGTTTTGTTTGCATTGAATTCTACCAAGTTATTAGATCCCCACTCGAGAATTGTTGCTAAGTCCTTATTTATATTATTAACATTTCTTCCTCGTTCATTTCTGGTTTCACGGGCTGATATAGGGGCCCTGGAAGAGAAAGCGGTATGGAGGGTACTATCATCGGCAAAGCTGTGTACTGGACATGAAGTTGCTTTCAACAGGTCGTTGATGTGAAGTAGAAATAGTGTTGGTGCGAGAATAGATCCTTGCGGAACACCAGCATTTATGAGTAGAGTGTCAGATGAAACTCCATCGACCACTACATGGAGAGACATGTTTGAGAGAAAACTAGCAAGCAGAGAACACAGCTGAGGGGGCAAGCCATAAGACGGAAGCTTGGCGAGGAGTCCCTGGTGCCAAACTCGATCGAACGCCTTGGAGATATCTAATGCCACAGCTAAAGTTTCTCCATACTTTTCAATAGATAGCTGCCATATATGTGAGACGTAAGCGAGCAGGTCACCAGTTGATCTCTGATGGCGGAAGCCATATTGCCTATCGTTGACAATTCCAGATATTTCATGAGCTCGATGTTGATGGCTTTTTCCATGACCTTTGGAATAGTAGATAGCAGTGCGATAGGTCTGTAGTTGCTAGGTAGGGCCTTTTTGCCTTTTTTAGGGGGAAATCTCAGTGTATTTACTCCCCTAGAAAATAGGGAAAACAATATTCAAGATTTTATTTTTCTCAGTGTACTTGTGGATGTGAATAACTTCACCCCCGTAAACATTCTTCTCGTGAATTAATATTAACTCAACTCACTTTAATAATAATAATATAATAATAATAAGACTCACCATTGAATCTGCTGGTGGGAAGGAGGCCGCTGTTAAGCATCGAGAGTTTGATGGCATTGGGAATAGACGCGAACGACGTCGCGGCGCTGGTGTTCCTCTTCTTCCTCGGCTTTTCGACGTCATTGTGACGCGGCGTAGATCTAGACCGGTGCTTGGTTTTCTTCACCGTACCCGAAGAATGTCCTTTGTACTTGGTCTCTTGGTCACTTGACATGATAGCAACTTAGGCTGTTAAAGCACTCCACTTTTGAGGCACTTCACTGGGGAATTGAGCGGTTGGTTCAGTTGGGAAATATTTTGGCAGAATTAATTTTCCCAGAAAGGTACCCCAATTCGCAGTTCTCATTCATATCACTCTGAGCTAATTAAAAAATTAGAATTGAAAAAATTGAATTTTGTTGTTTGGATACCATAATTTAATATAACTTCGTTTTTTCAACAATCGATTGGATTCATATAATTGTTCCTCTTTGAAAATAAGGAAACTCTCACTCTCGAATCAGTTTTACATTTTATTATCTACCGTGTGAACCATAGTGGCTGAAAAGAACCCCGCACGGAAACAACAACTCTCGGTCGAATTGGCTGAAATTTTATGATGTTATAGTAGGATGGGTCATTAGAAAAAAGTGTGGCTTCAAATGATTTTGTATGTTTAGATTCTGAGATATAAGCGGCTAAAGTTCGTAAAAACGTCGTATTGGGATAGGACTAACAAAGAAAAAAACTAGAAAAATCGAATTAAACGGTTTTCTTCACATAAAAGATTCAATATGAATTGAACCAGAAAATGGTAGATCTCAGGTGAAAAACAACTACTTTCCTGGCAAATACCACGCAGAACGTTGAATGATATTCACCTGAAAATCCATGCATACCTCCATATAAATGGACATTGAATGCAAATGTTTCTTTCTGATAAGCTCGATTATGTTTAATTTATGTCGTGTTCACCTAACAATCCGCATACCGGTTTCAGGCTTTTTTGGCCCTCATCAGTACGGAGTATTCAACCAGCCAAAGGTCCGAAGAGCTCTGGCTGAAGCGAGACACAACATAACCAAAACCATCATCGAGTCTATAACACATATAGGTACGCCGGAAAAGAAAACCTTTAACTGGCGGTACCTAGTGACAGAAAGAAATACTCCGAAAATCTCCCACCTCGATAGGTTTCTAAATAAAAGATTCCTTCTCAGTAGGAGTGGCAAGCCCGACTAGCATATACTGAAAGATAAACGCCATGTGAAGTGGAATAAATAGAATTCTATTTATTCCACTTCACATGGCGTTTATCTTTCAAGAAAAAAACTGTTTTTTTAGTCGAAATAAGACAAAGTAAGGATGAAAATGTATTGATCGGAACATAAACATGTTCAATCCTAATATTATTGATGATAGTACATTAGGGTGTATACGGGGAATAGTAAAAAGACAAACAAAACAAAAAAACAAAAAGCAATTTACTGAAAACAATTGGCAGATCGTTTTTTATTACAAAAAAAGTAATTAATTGCTACTGCCATTGAATAAAAGATAGGGTAATATTCTGATAAACTCAATTGTTCAATATTAACTTTCATTTAGATAAAGGGTGCGTTACATTTTTTTTAGGCCATTCACAAGGTTTTTATTGAATATCTAGAAAACTGTTCCGTTAATTTGGACCCTATTATACTCACAATATTTTGAAAATGTTGACTATCATATACGAGAGTTTTATCAACTTTGTATGTTGCGTTTCTAAGATATGCATTTTTGAAGTTTACAATATTACGATATATGGGGTAACCTATCGATTTAACAAAATTGTATGGAACCTTTCGACACATTCAATTCTATTATACAATTTTTCGAAATCAATTATTTAATACTATACACAACACAAACCACACTCAACAACAATTTGGAACTCAACAGTATAGACTCAAAAAAAATCGAATTATAAATAACGACTTCTAACATAAAACGTCAATTAATATTATGGAAATTATAATATAACAAATCGAAATGAACCTGATGAAGCTATTGTACAGCGAAACACGCGTCGTGCTTTAGTGAACCCTTAGGTAGTGTATTGTAGTAGTGAACTCTAAATCAAAATTGAAACTAATTAGTTATAAACAACATAAACAATAATTCACATAATTGAACTCTCATAGAACAAACAATAAACAAAACCTAAATTCAAATAATATTATTGATATTGTTATTTATTGGCCTATTTGCGCAATCTAAAACATTGTTTAATAGTTCATGGCTAGAGTACTTTATTATTTCTTCATGACGAGCATATCCTAGGTACTAAAGTACCATGCAAATATGGAAACTGCATCCCACTGTTCTGGCTCCACTTTTGCAGGTACAGTAGTAGCCTGGAATACTTCATTTGCAGGACTAAAGGATATCCACAGTTGATACTTTGTAGCATTCCTAAATCTGGACGCTATGCGGCAGAGTAATAGTCCAGATTCAGGATTACGCATATCAATTTCAAATAGAAACAATAAAGTACCCTAGCCATCAACTATTGAGAAATGTTTTAGAATGCGCAAATAGACCAATCAATAACAATATTAATAATTTTATTTGAATTTGGATTTTGGTTATTGTTTGTTTTATAACTAATTAGTTTCAATTTCGATTTGTTATATTATAATTTCCATAATATTAATTGACTTTTTATGTTAGAAGTCATTATTTATAATTCGACTGTTTTTTTTTTTGAGTGTGGTTTGTGTTGTTTATAGTATCAAATAATTGATTTCGAAAAGTTTTATAATAGAATTGAATGAGTCGTAAGGTTCCATAAAATTTTGTTAAATCAATAGGTTTCCCCATCATATATCGTAATACCGTAAACTTCAAAAATGCATATCTTAGAAACGCAATATACAAAGTTGATAAAACTATCGCATATGATAGTCAACATTTTCAAAATATTGTGAGTAAAATATGGTCCAAATTAACGGAACAGTTTTCTAGATATTCAATAAAAACATTGTAAATGACCTAAAAAAAATGTAACGCACCCTTTATCTAAATGAAAGGTAATATTGAACAATTGAGTTCATCAGAATCTTACCCTATCTTTCATTCAATGGGCAGTAGCAATTAATTACTTTTTTTGTAATCAAAAACGATCTGTCAATTGTTTTCAGTATAGGAGGGGTACACTCGAAAATTAAAAAATATATATATTTTAAACAGAGAGAGTCATCAAGAAACAAAACACGTTTTTTCGCCTACAATAGACTGAAACTATGATATCTTAACAAAATATAACTTGTTGGTTTTAAAATAGTGCTGGAAAAAAAATCCGGAGAAAGGATTTTTTTGACTATGCCCAGTATACACCCTAATTTACTATCATCAATAAGATTATAATTGAACATGATAATGAGTTCCAATCAATACATTTTCATTTTTACTTTGTCTTATTTCGACTAAAAAAACAGTTTTTTTCTTTGTCAATCCTACCCCAATACGACGTTTTTCGAACTTTGGTCGCATATAACTCAGAAACTAAACATACAAAATCATTTGAACTCACACTTTTTTCTAATGACCCATCCTACTATAACATAATGAAATTTCAGCCAATTCGACCAAGAGCCAATTTTCCATGTTTTCGTGCGGAGTTCTTTCCTATGAACAAACCCCTTAAATTGCTTTTTGGCAGGGTATAGAAATCACGAAAAAAATTGAACAAGTATCCCCATATTACGGTACTTCATTTTGTTCCTAGTGAAATATTTCGATTTGGATAGATAAATGGACAGTTTGAAGGGGTGCATATATTTTTATATAATACCCCATTTGTTACGTACTTATGGTAAGTACCTTATGAATAAAATAGTTCAAATTAAGCTTTAATTTTTTTGGTACACTTCAATACAGGAATATTTGTCCTGGGTGAGCTTTTACTGCTTATCAATATTCCCATCCAGAGCAGGAATACTAATTGAAGGCAATCTTAACACGTCAGAATCGTTCAAGATTCACCCCTTCTGCCAAAATGTTTCCCAACTACGAACCCGATGTTGAAATGTGACTAGGAGACACGATCCTATCTCCAGTCGAAACAGAATTAATCTCCAAGACACTCCAATTTGTTTTGTTGCTCGGTGTTATTAATCTTCCCGAAACTCGAATGGGAAAACAGCCATAAATCAGGCTTCGTCTTCTGGATACCTGGAAAAGAAACAACAGTTAGACTTTTCAGACTGGAAGAAAAATTAACGCTTTTAGAAAGAGTGAAAAGAATTATGGAATACGCAAATAATGAGTTGTTCAACTGCTTCAGTTTGTTGAGAGTGCATTGTAAGAAACAGAGTTATTTCACATGTTGATCTGCCTTTCTCCAGTTTCTTCAAATTATATTGAAACATAATTTTTCGCAGTGTCGAATTTTTTCCTATTGTCTTTTATCAGGAACCTCCAATAGAACTCCTCAAAACTGCATAAATTAAAATAGGAAATCAAAACTCACCAGCTGATATTAAACCAGTGTATTCGATCTCCAATTGTTGAAGCAGTATATCAAAACTAAATTCTCGGCATTGATAAAATAATATTGATTAGCCAATTTGGCTGTCGGGAAAACTTAGGGACATCGTAAGCTTGAATCGATCAATAATATGGATAAAAAATAAAACTCTTTATCGAAACAAAATTATCGGCATTCATACAAAAAAATACTGAGTAGCCAATTTGGGTGTCGGAAAAACTTAGGAACATCGTAAGCTTGAATCGACCAATTATATGCATAAAAAATCAAACTCTTTCCTACGAAAATTTCAGACCACTTGATATCCTTGGTGCCTTATACAAGCCATTTCAAAAAAATGCTTCCGTCACCTATGAAATATTACTTAGAAAGCCATCTCATTGAAAGTAACTGACGATATCATGCTAGCTTCTGATAAAAATGATCTCACAGCTCCAATTTTACTGGATTATTCCAAGACTCCTATAATTCTATCTTGTGGATCGCCTTCAGTCAGGTCCAATTAATGACTTGATTTCTCTTTCATTTGAAATCGGTGTCCCACAAGGCTATATATTAGGACCAACGTTATTCATTGTGTATACAGAACAACTGAAAGTGAACGTATAGTCCTGAATCAGAAATATATCAGTAATGAAGTAGAAGTGGCGAAAACATTTGGAGAATACTTCTCAACTATAATTGACAAAAACATCAACACTCATTTCCCGCGTAATTATTTAGGGATGTGTACGACAATGGAGAATGTTAATACAACGATGTTTTTCAAACCCGTTACAGCAGACGAAGTGAAAAGAGTTATACTCTCATTACCCAATAAAAAAAGCACAGGACATGATGAGGTCTCCACAAAAATTGTTAAAGAATGTGTAGATATATTATCAGACGTAATAGGGCATATAATGAATGTATCTATTTTGGAGAATATCCTGATCTTCTCAAAATTGCCATTCTAGTCCCCTTACTGAAAAATGGTGACAGCAAAAATATCGAAAATTATCGTCCTATATCTCTCATCAGTGCCCTCTCAAACATTTTTGAAAAACTTATATCACTCAGAATAAATTACTACCTGGAAACATTCGATCTTATGACAGAGTGCCAACATGGATTCAGAAAAAATAATTCGACAAAAACCGCAACGCTCCAATTTCACACTACATATACATGATTTAATAGACGAAAAAAATATTGTTGTAGGAATTTCTTCGACTTAAGCAGGACCTTCGATACTCTGAACACTGAATTTGTAGCAGAAAAACTCTTTAACTTAGGAATTCGAGGTAATATAAACCAGTTACTTGTGTCTTTTTTTTGGCGAATAGATGTGTCCAGGTTAAGCAGAAAAACGTTATGTCAGATAAATTTCTTGTAACAACGGGTACCCCTCAAGGCATCGTTCTTGGACCACTACATTCTTTATTATATGTGAATGATCTTTCCGATAACATAAGTTATGGAAAAATATTCCTTTACGCAGATGACACGTCTATCATTCTTTCTAGTAAAACATCTGACGATATGACACAATTAGTGCATACAGTTCTAATTGAATTCAATGACTGGTGTAACAAGAACAGACTCATTGTGAACCCAAACAAAAACGCATGCAATTTGCGAATTCATCTAGAAGTCTACATAACCTCAATCTCAGTTTCCAAAACAAATCTTTAGAATTGGCCAGTTCGACAGAATTCTTGGGAACAATGATTGTCTCACTCTTCACATGGCAAGAACATATCGATTTTACATGTAAGAAATTGAATCAATCGTACTACTTGATACAGCCTCTCAAGTATTAGTTAGATACAAAATCACTGATATCAGTTTATTATGCTAAATTTCACTCGATTATATATCATATGACAGGATTTTCAAAAAGCAAAAAGCACTGCTGAGATTGATATTCAATTTGGATTATAGAACTCCATGTAGAGAGACATTCCGACAAAACAAAATATTGACAGGTACAAGTTTGTTGATTTTGAAAACATTAACATATATACATGAAAATGAAGGTATGTTACAAATGAGAGCAGAAATCCATAATTATAATATAAGGAGTAAAATATGATCACAACTCGAAAACATCATCACGCAAAATATGAAAAATCTCCTAAATTTGTTGGTATTCGCATTTATAACTCACTGCCAAAAAAAAATTAAACTTTTTTATCGGAAAAATGTTTTTACACGGTAGATGATTACACTTGAAGTGAGCAATGCGCGATCGTGTTTACTTTGAAAATTTCATTTTTAAATGTTCTTGTCTCGGTACAGTGTTTTCAAATTCGTTTTTATATTTATATATTTTTTGTAAATGACGATGTGTTGATTTAATTATTTTTATTGTGGAATGTTTTTTAATCACATTTTATCTAGACTTGGTGTATTTTATATTGTTTTTTATGACGTTGTGTTGATTCAATCATTTTTATTGTGAAAAGATTTTCCAATCACTTTTTATCTAGACTTAGAGTATATTTTTTATGTATGTATGAGCCTATGCAACTATGACTTGTCCTATCTACATAATATGTAGCAAAAAAGATGAATAATATCTATCTATCTATATATACACACGAATTTGTTTTTTTTATAAAAGTCATTACTCTGCGGGTGACACTCAACTTCATTTTTTTTCCTGAGTCAGATTTGTTAATGGCGAACTCCAAAATAAATTCCGATTTGGAGACAATCTTGAATCTTTCTTATGAATTTTGTTCGAGTATAAATCCAATTAAATAAAACAAAACCACCAAAGCTCGAGAAAAAAGAAAAAAATTTACTTAATGGCTCCACACATTTTTTAAATTTATCTATTCGATTTGTTACTTTCTGTTTGAATTTTGCTTTGATTTATTATTGTTGTTAATCCTCTCAGCACACGGTATGACAAATGAACAAACATATTTCCTGCTGCTGCTCTATATTGAACACCCTGTAGTTGCATCGAAAACTGTCAGTGAAAAACAGAAACCCAACTGTCCCGATGTCTTTTATCGCTCCATAAAAGCAAGTATCTTCTCTGGAGGCAATCTCGGGAAATCAATGGCATCCTTTCAAGATACACGTAAAACATTCAAAGGGTTCAAAAGGTTGGTTAGTGCCTCAAAGGCAGTCACTTTGCAAGGGTCGAGACGAGAACTATGTGCTACACCACAATTGAGTGCTGTGATGATGCTGAGCGGTTTATTTTGTGGGTTGAAATGCATTTTCATGCAACGAAATGTGTACAAGTATCATTATAACCGACGAAACCAAAAAGGAGGAAGATTCTCTAGTCGACGCGTATATTTTTTTTCATGTATGACCACTCATAACTTTTTACTGAGACGTCCGATTCTGATAATTCTTCCTTCAGTGGATAGAATGTACCTCGAAGTTGGTCCCATTTGGATTTGAAAGATGAAATCCACCCCTAAAGGTAGCAAAATGAAGGATATTGATCACTCACCCTCTGAATTCTGGTCCGTTAACCGATTCTATCAGGCATAACTTTGTACTGGGTTCTTCGATTTGGATGATTCTTCTTTTATCAGATAGGGTATACCTCAAAGTTGATCATATTTGGATTTCGAATGGAATTATCCACCCTTACGGGTAGAAAAATAGGGGTTGATTTTTCACTTTTGAACATTGGCCCACAAGAAATTTATCAAATGAGACAATGTTCATGAGACCAACTTCCTTAGTAGAGGTGGTAGGTGTTATAAAAGAATTGAAGACTAATAAAAGTCCAGGGTACGATGGAATAACTTCAGAACATATCAAACTCATGGCAAATTATATAAAAAAGCGCCTAGTGTATTAAATCAATATGATACTCAAAAAGGGAACTTTCCCTGATATATTCAAAATTGTCATTGTAAAACCTCTATATAAGAAAGGCGATAAAAAAGAAGTATTGAACTATAGACCAATTTCTCTTATAAGCACTGTCGCAAAAGTAATAGAAAAAATAATAAAAAGGAGAGTTATGGAATTTTTGGAAAATAAACAATTACTGTCAAAGAAACAATACGGTTTTAGAAATGGAATGTCCACAGAGGATGCAATAGTATATCTCACAAATAATATATACACATCTCTGGATGAAGGAAAATGCTCATTGTGTATTCTTAGACTTGGCTAAGGCCTTCGATACTGTCAACCATCAAAAACTAATTGACAGTATGGAGGACCTTGGCATAAGAGGAGTTATATCAAAGCTTTTTCATTCTCACTTGACTGGAAGGAAACAACTTGTACAAATTGATGATACCCAAAGTGATATCCTAGAAGTGGAAACTGGTGTACCGCAGGGAACGGTACTTGGTCCATTACTGTTCCTAATATACATCAATGGATTATTTAATCTCGAATTGAATGGCATTGTGTCGTCATTCGCTGATGACACAGTAATCATATGTTCCGCTGCTTCTTGGGGAGAGGCAAAATTAAAAGCAGAAGAAGACCTGAAAAAAATGAAGGATTGGTTTAGTGCAATGGACCTTACATTGAACCTAGAAAAAACTAAATCGATAACTTTTTCTTGCAATAAAATCAACTCACCTAACATACAAAATTTAATAATATTGTTGGTACAAATGGTAGATTCTATAACGTATCTTGGAATAGAAGTGGATAAATATCTGAAGTGGGATATTCATGTGAATAAAGTAGTAAAAAAACTGAGATCAATTCTTTTTAGCTTCAAGCAGTTGAAAAATATCCTCGATACCAAGATGCTAAAAATAATATACCATTCTCTCGTCGAGTCACTTGGTATTTCAGGATGGGGAAGAGCATACGAAGGTCACCAGAAAAACTTAGAGATTACCCAAAAATATTTCTTGAAAATTCTTTATGCCAAAAACAGAACTCACCCCACCGAGTGTCTTTTCAGTAAAATTCCAATTTTTGATTTATCAAAATTATATTTTTACAAAATATTATGTCTCCAACAGAAGGATAAAAAAAACTTAGTTGCTATCTCCCACGAACATAACACAAGATACAAAAAAGCTGCAGAAAATCGAAACTTGAAAGTTACGAAATTAATCGGTCAGAGGTCTTACCTCTACACAGCCCCCCGAATATATTCCCAAGTACCACAAAACATAAAGAATATAAATAATCATCAGTTATACAAAAAAAAAATCAATGATCGGTTGAGAAGTTTATCTATCGATAATTTGAATAAAATAATTAATACAAACAAATAGCTCCAATACCAGATGATGAATAATATTATGAATGTTGGTAAATGTGTGTTAGTAATTGTTAATAATTTTTTGTTCTTTTTTTTTGCAAATGTTATTTACTTATACTTTACTTATACTTTACTTATACTTTTACTTATATTCATATATCATATTTTGTATGTGTACGTGTGTGTGTGCGTATATATGTTCTGAGCAATAACATGTTATGTAAATGGAATACTCCCATAACAAGGAAACTTCATGGGAGCCACTGAGTTTATTCAGAATTGAGTAGATGAAATGTAATGAAATGTATTATTGTATCGTATTGTATCTAATTTTTGTTGTTTTTACATTAGTGAATAAACTTATTATTATTATTATTATATGTAGTTGACAATGACAGATCGCTATTGTCATTATTTTTGTTCTCCTACATCCGTCACAACAAAAATAATTTATATTACAACAAATAGTAAAAGTAGATAATCATATCATTTAACTGGTAATAGTTGAAGTAAGGTGGGTAAGTAAGTATTTTGGAAGTAATCAAAGGACAAGTAGGTAGTAATTAGTAGATTTCAGCCACAAAAAATTTGAAAATAAAATATTTTTAACAAAAAATTAAACCGACAAAATATGGAACTGAAAAGTAAAAAATAAAATAAACCTTCTTAGTCTCATTAACTAAGCTCCTAAACTAATGTAAGTAACTAATTTTGAGTCGGCGCCAAACAAACAAGCAAATGAATTAGGTAAGGCGTAAAATGATGGCATCGAGTTGCGCGGTGACATTCTGATAATTTTTTTGAAGTAATTTGATGATTTTCGTTGATTGTTCGTTTGGCGCCGACTCAAAATTAGTTACTTACATTAGTTTAGGAGCTTAGTTATTGAGACTAAGAAGGTTTATTTTATTTTTTACTTTTCAGTTCCGTATTTCGTCGGTTTAATTTTTAGTTGAAAAGTTTTTATTTTTCAGTTCCTTTTTTTTTATTCCAAAAACTTATTACCCATTTACAAAATTAACTATTACCAGTTAAATAATATGATTATCTACTTTTACTATTTGTTGTAATATAATTTATTGTTGTTCTGGTTAGTTTATTTCATTACTCTGTATATAATTCCATCCTCTCATAGAATATAATGATTGTGACGGATGTAGGAGAACAAAATTAATGGCAATAGCGATCTGTCATTGTCAACTACATATGTTCACAAGTGAAAAATCAAATATTCCCTATTTTTCTACCCGTAAGGGTGGATAATTCCTTTCGAAATCCAAATATGATCAACTATGAGGTATACCCTATCTAATAAGAAAAGAATCATACAAATCGAAAAACCCAGTACAAAGTTATGCCTGATAGAATCGGTTAACGGACCAGAATTCAGAGGGTGAGTGATCATTATTCTTCATTTTGCTACCCTTAGGGGTGGATTCCATATTTCAAATTCGAATGGGACCAACTTCGAAGTACACACTACCCGCTGAAAAAAGAATTATCGGAATCGGACGACTCAGTAAAAAGTTATGCGTGATCATACATAAAAAAAAATATATACGCGTCGACTAGAGAACCTCCTCCTTTTTGGTTTCGTCGGTTAAAAAGTTCATTAGAAAATAGTGGGAGTAGAGGGTTGTTCCGTAAAATTTCCGTAATACGCCATGAACTCGGACCGGATCAAGATGTTTTTTTTGTGACTTTCCATGTCTCATATAATCTTCACAAAACCTCACGTCATCGAGCATCCAGATGGTGCAACACATATTTCAAAGACGCTGCAATTTCGAGGAAAATTCACATAACACGGCATGAATGATATTACCAATTATCCTCGAATCCAACGAAAACAAGTCATGTCCTTGGAACAGAATCGTTCTAAAATTAACATTATTTTAAGTGCAAGTGTACGCGCTCTGAGCCAAATAACAAAAGTAGTTCACGTTTTTAGCCAATCCTTCGAATAAGCGTCGCCTGAGAAGCTTTGTACGTCGATTATGTTTTATTCGAAAAAAAAATCTCTGGAGAGTCTATAGATAGAAAAACACGCAAGAGGAATGCAAAATATTGGATGGATAAACAAGTATGAAAAACAGATTGATTGTGTAAATTCGTCCGTAAAGTTAACCTTAAGAAAATAGGAACTGTTATTATTTTTGGAGATCACAAGATTATAGCCTAGTCTACCTACTCACCTATGTTATTGCAAAAAATTTTTGACAGTTCTAACAACCATTCAAATTTTGTCATTTTGTGTCATATGAAACAATTTCACCCAATCATGTCAACATTACACTGACTATTCCACGCACCGTGGAATTTTCACAAAATCTGACCAATCAAAAACAAAAGACAGCTTGTATTATCAGTAGTAATACCACTAGTGACTGAATTTTCGCGATAAGTCTGTCGATTTATTTCTAAACGAAACTGAGTTTAGAAATAAAAGACAGACTTATAAGATAAATTCAATCACGAGTGGTATTTTATTAGACTATTTCACGAACAAAATGAAAGGTCAAAAAATTTAAATTCGGCAGAATGAGAGGAAGAAATTCAATAATAATAAATAATTCAAATTTAATTATAAGCATGAAATATTTATTTAAACTATTTGTTTCAATTATAATTTGTTACCTATAACAATAAATAATTTTTTATGAACACGAACATAATATATTATTCTCGACTATTATTATTATAAATGGTGCAATTGAAAAAAATTTGAATAGTATGACCGTTATTAGGTGGCTACAGTTGGTATTATTACTTGATGTACTTGAAGTACTCCTAAAAGTATTCACTATATTCTGATGATTTTCAGCACTAAGATGTGAATACGGTTTCATCGAGCTCGAACTTCCATGTCCAGTAATTTCCATAGCTTGTTGTTCACTAACGCCGGATTGTAGTAACTGACTAACTGCAGTGGCACGATTAGAGTGATTTGTTATTTTTAGTTTTCTAATGTCTAATCCTATCTTTTCTGCAGATAGTTTTGATATTGTAATAATACCAATAGGGCAATTCTTGTACCAATTATTATTATTATATTTATTCCACTTGCCATTCACTGTCAGAGAAAGTCTGTCATTGGTAATAATTTCCCTTTTCGATATAAGTTTCCGGTATAATCTCACAGGACACATTTCAGGATTTTTCAAATTTTGAGTAAGCCATTTAGTATCTGCACAGTTTTTATCACCACCGTGGCGGGTTTTGGAGAATATCGGGTTATATGCAATTCTGTTTGTTAAACAGCCTTTGTTGTCAGTCTCTCCCTTAAAAAATGAAACTTGGAAAACGTTGCTTCGTTACCTCTCCAAGCTAGTTCTACGCAGCTATGTGAAAAAACTTCTTTTGGAGTCCCTCTGGCGTGTCTTCGTCCCATTGTAAGCACATATTCCTATATTCATCTGTAGTCGTAGCGAGAGAACTCATTTTATTTTTTTCGGGTACAGCTTGCAACAATTTTCTCTTGCTATCTCGAGCCGCCCTCGCCTCCTTGAACATTATATTTTTGAAGGGATCAATATGTCTCTGATACTCACAAAAATATTTTTCTTGTACTAATTTTGCAGTAGTGTTCCATATGGTTTCAATCACTACCATCAATTTTCCGCATATTGAATGCCCAGTCTTTTAGAATGAATGCTAATCTTTCGTTGCTATTTTCTGCATCTAATTTGTAGTTGCGTTCCGCACAGAACGTCATAAATTGTCTCCATATATAAGATTTTGATTTTTTTGTGTTACTGGGTATATTTACTTTTGGTTTATTACTTCATTTGAAGTAGCACCGAAGCGACTCATTTTGACGTTTGCAGCTACAATTATTTTTGGTCAAACTGTCAAACTTTGCATTGCGATCCGTATCCATGGTTACGTCGTTGAAAACACCATGCTGATAGACCAATCAGAATTGAAAGACAGCTGGTGTTTTCGCGATAATACAAGCTGTCTCTGGTTTTTGATTGGTCAGATTTTGTGAAAATTCCAAGGTGCGTGGAATAGTCGCGAAAACACCAGCTGTCTTTCAATTCTGATTGGTCTATCAGCATCGTGTTTTCAACGACGTAACCATGGATACGGATCGCAATGCAAAGTTTGACAGTTTGACCAAAAATAATTGTAGCTGCAAACGTCAAAATGAGTCGCTTCGGTGCTACTTCAAACGAGGTAATAAATCAAAATATTGAAGAAAATATACCCAGTAACAAAAAAAAAACAAAATCTCATATGTGGAGACAATTTAAGACTTTCTGTGCGGAACGCAACTACAAATTAGATGCAGAAAATAGCAACGAAAGATTAGCATTCATTCTAAAAGACTGGGCATTCAATATGCGGAAAATTGATGGTAGTGATTACAAGGAGAGTGTTATTGAAACCATATGGAACACTACTGCAGAATTAGTACAAGAAAAAATTTTGTGACTATCAGAGACATATCGATCCTTCAAAGATATAATGTTCAAGGAGGAGGGCGGCTCGAGATAGTAAGAGAAAATTGTTGCAAGCTTCCGAAAAGAAATGAGTTCTGTCGCTATGACTTCAGAAGAATATAGAAATATGTCACAATGGGACGAAGACACGCCAGAGGACTCCAGAAGAAGTTTTTACATAGCTGCAGTAGAACTAGCTGGAGAGGTAACGAAGCAACTTTTCCATGTTACATTTTTTTAAGGAAGAGACTGACACAAAGGCTGTTTAACAAACAGAATTGCATACAACCGATATTCTCCAAAACCCGCCAAGGTGTGATAAAACTGTGCAGATACTAAATGCTTACCCAAATTTGAAAAATCCTGAAATGTGTCCTGTGAGATTATACCGAAAACTTATATCGAAGAGGGGAATTATTACCAATGACTGACTTTTTCTGACAGTGAATGGCAAGTGGAATAAATATAATAATAATAATTGGTACAAGAATTGCCTTATTGGTATTAATACAGTGTCAAAATGGACAAAACTCTCTGCAGAAAAGATAGGATTAGACACCAAAAAAACTAAAAATAACAAATCACTCTAATCGTGCCACTGCAGTTAGTCAGTTACTACAGTCCGGCGTTAGTGAACAACAACATGGAAGTTCAAACTCGATGAAACCGTATTTACATTTTAGTGCTGAACATCATCAGAATATAGTGAATACTTTTAGGAGTACTCCAAGTACATCAAGTAATAATACCAACAATACATTGTACCCACCTAATAACGGTGATACTATTCAAAATTTTTACAATTGCACCATTTATAATAATTATAGTCGAGAGTAATGTATTATGTTCGCGTTCATAAAAAATTATTTATTGTTATAGGCAACAAATAATAATTCAAACAAATTTTTTATGGTTAAAATAAATATTTCATGATTATAATTAAATTAGAATTATTTATTATTATTAAATTTCTTCCTCTCATTCTGCCTAATTAAATTTTTTTTACCATTCACTTTGTTCGTGAAAGAGTCTAATAAAATACCACTCGTGATTGAATTTATCTTATAAGTCTGTCCTTTATTTCTAAACTCAACTGAGTTGCTTGAAGAAAACACCACTCGTCCTGCGGACTCGTGGTGTTTTCAAGCAACTCAGTTTCGTTTAGAAATAAATCGACAGACTTATCGCGAAAATTCAGCCACTAGTGGTATTACTACTGATAATTGCATTCAGTGCAATTATCAATCACTATCACAACACGATTGAGTTTGACAACTTCATTCCAAATAAATTTCAAAATATCACGTTTTGGCAATGCGAATGTTCAAAGTATAAATGCGCTCATCAATGAAAACATTTCCAGAAATACAACCTACAGTCACAAATATATTTGGGGAATATTTATGGAATTTTGCTGCGAACGAGAATATGAATTAAATGAACATATCAGAAGCTCAGAAGAATTGGCGTTGATACTAAAAGATTGGGCGGTCAATATGAGAAAGAAAGACGGGACCGAATTTAAAGAAGCAACGGTGAAGACAATGTGGAACGTTTCGTGTAAACTTTTGCAAGAAAAGTACTATAATGACTATAATATTATGATTGACCCGTTTGACAATATAGTATTCAAACCAGCCCGAGATGCCCGCGATGCAATCAGGAAGAAACTACAAGCAGATCCATGTAAACGTAAGTCCAGTTCAATATCGTTGAATTTGTCTGAAGTTAACAAAATAATATTGCTATGGGATGAAAATACTCCTGAAGGTCTTATGCCATATAGTCTAAGAGCCGGTGGGAGATCGACCTTCACCAATCTGATAACTCGATGAGACATATTTTTTATCAAATATAATTTATAAACAAATATGCCTATGATAACTTGCCTATCGAAAAGTGTTCATAGCTATTTTTAATTGAATTAATTTTAATCATTTTTTTTTCATCTCCTTCACTCTTTTGATAACCGAATGAGTTTCATCTCAACTGATAGTTTTTAACACTCAGAATATGCCTAGGTAGGCTTGCCCACTTATTTCTGTGCATGGCTACCTGGCAAGCAGATGTGAACAGGTAAGTCGATATAGGTAACTACACCGATCTGTTAACCAATCGAAATTGATATCATAGGTAAGATAATTTAATTACAAAATATTATTGCCAAGCTGTAAAGTCTTAGAATTTTAGCTATTTGATAGGTGCGAGAGAGAAAGTAGAGCGTCCGAGGTCCGTGTGATAGAACAGGACACAACATAGCAGCTGCACGCTACCTGACCGTTGAATGTATCCGAGTGCGCATGCTCGTGTACATGTGAGTGACAGTGACAGCATTTATTTACACTCGACAGTAATTTTGAACTCTATTTTATTATAACTCTAATTTCGATCACAATTTTTGTATTATTTCACACTATATATACTTACAGCTATGAAATAATCAAAAATAAATAATTTAATATATTAATAAATAAAAAAAAAATGAAAATTCAATAATTTTTTTTTCATTTTAAAGCTACATTATAAAATTTAAAAATGATAAAAAATCTATATTTTTTATTTAAAATTAAATGAAGAATAATTTATTTATTATTTAAAATCAAATAAATGCCGTAAAGCGGGAAAGAATGAGTGTTAGTTTCAAAAGTTTATTATAATAAATTAAAAAAATCATCAATATAGAAAAATAAATTCAATACATTTATGTTGTTAAAAGCGTCGAGTGTAAATAAATGCTGTCACTGTCACTCACATGTACACGAGCATGTGCATTCGGATACATTAAACGGTCAGGTAGCGTGCAGCTGCTATGCTTTTTTTTATATGTTCTGGTTCCCACGAAAAGGGATATCCTGTAATGTTCAGAGAACATCGTGGGAACCAAGGGAAAGAAGGTAGGAGTTGGTGTTCTTCTTAAATTTCTGGAGGTTGTATGCCTCGGGGAACACCTCCCTAGGCAATGAGTTCCAAAGCCTCGCTGTTCGTTGGATGAACGAGTCTTTGGAAAGTGATGTTCTGCAGGTCTCCAAAGTGACCACGAAGGGGTGTGATGACTGAACTTGACGGGTTAGTCTCGAAGAGACTGCCAAAGCAGGAACGATTGTTGATATTTCAGAAGAGCATCGCCCATGAAAATATCTATAAAATAGAGACAAATCGCCAACTTTTCTACGGTGTTCCAGACAAGTGAGCGAGTTTGTAAGCGAGGCATCACCGACGAGACGAATTGCCCTTTTTTGGACAGAATCCAATAGCCTCAGGATATGTTTAGGTGCCGCGCTCAGAATATGGGAACAGTATTCCAGGACAGGTCGGATCTGTGCCTTATAGATCATAAGCAGCTGAGTGGGGGTGAAATAGCTCTTGGCACGAAACAAAAAACCAAGTTTTTGGGATGCACTTTTGGCAATGGACCTCACGTGATTTTCCCAGGAAAGGTTATGGCTGATAGTAATACCAAGCATCGATATGGATGACAAGTTTTTTTGTTTGCATTATCTCTATATGGTTACTCCTGACAAAGTTATGTTAGGCACAGTGAGATCGGCTTTCCTAGAGAAAAGACATGCTTGTGTTTTGTTTGCATTGAATTCTACCAAGTTATTAGATCCCCACTCGAGAATTGTTGCTAAGTCCATATTTATATTATTAACATTTCTTCCTCGTTCATTTCTGGTTTCACGGGCTGATATAGGGGCCCTGGAAGAGAAAGCGGTATGGAGGGTACTATCATCGGCAAAGCTGTGTACTGGACATGAAGTTGCTTTCAACAGGTCGTTGATGTGAAGTAGAAATAGTGTTGGTGCGAGAATAGATCCTTGCGGAACACCAGCATTTATGAGTAGAGTGTCAGATGAAACTCCATCGACCACTACATGGAGAGACCTGTTTGAGAGAAAACTAGCAAGCAGAGAACACAGCTGAGGGGGCAAGCCATAAGACGGAAGCTTGGCGAGGAGTCCCTGGTGCCAAACTCGATCGAACGCCTTGGAGATATCTAATGCCACAGCTAAAGTTTCTCCATACTTTCAATAGATAGCTGCCATATATGTGAGACGTAAGCGAGCAGGTCACCAGTTGATCTCTGATGGCGGAAGCCATATTGCCTATCGTTGACAATTCCTGAGTCTTCCAGATATTTCATGAGCTCGATGTTGATGGCTTTTTCCATGACCTTTGAAATAATAGATAGCAGTGCGATAGGTCTGTAGTTGCTAGGTAGGGCCTTTTTGCCTTTTTTAGGGACTGGCTGTACTCTTGCAATTTTCCAATTGGACGGAAATACCCCCAAATTGTAAGAGTGGTTGAACAACAGGTGTTAGTTCGGGGCACATTTCTTGAGAACAATCGGCGGGATTCCGTCAGATCCACAGGCTTTGTTGGTGTTGAGACCCAGCAAAATCTTTCTGATAGTACGTTGGCGAAAGGTGATCTCGGGCATGTGACTGTCAATAGGTGTAATGTTCGGGGGTTGTTTTCCCGATGAATCCAGAGTGGAATTTCCAGCAAATAGGTGCGCAAAGATATTGGCTTTTTCCTGGGCAGTCGTTGCTAGTGTTCCATCTTCTTTGGTTAGAGGAGGAAATGAGCTGGAAGTGATGTTTCAGCTTTGGTTCTATCACACGGACCTCGGACGCTCTACTTTCTCTCTCGCACCTATCAAATAGCTAAAATTCTAAAACTTTATAGCTTGGCAATAATATTTTATGTACGATTCTTTGCAGTCAAGCCTATACGATTGGTTTTGTAATTAAATTATCTTACCTATGATATCAATTTCGATTGGTTAACAGATCGGTGTAGTTACCTATATTGACTTACCTGTTCACATCTGCTTGCCAGGTAGCCATGCGCAGAAATAAGTAGGCAAGCCTACCTAGGCATATTCTGTGTGTTAAAAACTATCAGTTGAGGTGAAACTCATCCGGTTATAGTATTTCTAATCCCAATTGGAACGACATAAAAAGTTTCGGGAAGGGATTCTCTTTGCACTTGCCGCATTGACATAGGCGTTCGAATATTATTTTTCAGAGGTATTTCTTCGGTTACTTATTCTTACAATCATAGCAATTGATCACCCCATGTAAAAGTAGACACATGTTATCTCAACTGAATTTTATTATTTGTTTCGAAAGGTCTCCAGAAAGCCATAATGATAAAATTATTTTCAATGGATAATTCCTAACCTCACGGCACGGCACTGATCAAGGAATATTGTGAAATGAGGATATTATGCAGCTGGAGATAACATATGTCCAATCCAGCTAGCCGGGCTTTAATTACTCAAATATATTTGATAGCGCCTTTACTAATAATCTGGGCAACTAGAGACAGGCGCCAGATTTTTTGTATGATTGTACCAGGAACGCTTTGAAAGTAAAAACACTGGTAGTATATAAATTTCTCATTTGCCGGGCAGTGCATATGAACACTCCTCGTAGTGCTCTTATTTTATTGCCATTCCAATTGGGATTAGAATAACTATATCAAAAGAGTGAAGGTGATGAAAGAAAATTGATTAAAATTAATTCAATTAAAAATAGCTATGAACACTTTTCGATAGGCAAGTTATCATCGGCATATTTGTTTATAAATTATATTTGATAAAAAATATGTCTCATCGAGTTATCAGATCGGTGAAGGTCGACCTCCCACGGTCTCCTCTACTAATACCATATTGCTGCTGTAGAATTAGCAAGGTGATTCTGAAAGCTGTACAAGTAGTAAATGGTTGGTTTCCAATAGTGAAAGACAAAGCTGCCCTGAACGTCTTTTTCATAAATTGATATCAAAACGAGGCGATAATATTACCTCACCACGACTGTTCTTAAAACCAAATCGACACTGGAAAAATGAAACTGACAAATGGTACGATAATGAACCTGTTGGAAGAAATACAATAAATGGATGGACTAAATCTGCTGCTGAGGCAATTGGCTTGAATGTAAATAATAATAATAATAATAATAATAATAATAATAATAATGTTTATTCAAGTTTACAAATGCATACAATAATGGAGTTCTATCGAATAAACGGAATATATCACTGAAGCTGCTCTGATTGCAGCTTGTGCGTGATAGTTAGTGTATGGATTTATATCATATGAACAATTACAAACTATGAACTAATAAAAGTAAAAGTAACTGAAGTGTATATTGAAATATTGATACACTCCTGTTGATAAAAAATACTTTTAAATATATAAAATTCGGGGGATAAAAAACAAACACAAGAAACAATTTTTTTACCTAGAGTACAATTTAAAATTGATATGTGAACATTATTATGATCATAACTACAGTGGATATAAAACAAGACAGGTAATTTATGTAAAATCATCGAATGGTTTATTATAAAAGTATGCACAATGAAATATAATATATAATAATAATAATGTGTATTTGCCAAGAATACATGTATGTAGTGAAAGTTTACAGAAATATAACCTATAATAAACAAAACAAGAATCCCATAGAAACTCGGGGTTGTGCATGGGAGTCCGGTATGTATATCATATAATTATTCCTTTTATATGTATAACTAAATTAATGAATTTATTCTCTAGCATTTTTTCTATTCTATTCTAATTTCACTGCACATTGTTCATCTACAATTCAGAAAAACATGTATATCGTGTCTGTGTAAGCTGTGAATATATTTTTTTTTTTTTTGATGAGACTGATAGAATTTATCATGATTATGTCATTTTTAGGTTTTTGGTATATAGTTGAACGCCCTTTGGCATAGGTAATAATGATTCCTCTGGCCAAGATTCTTTTTTGTTGCAGATGTTTTCTGTATAGGATTTAGTTTTTTGTCTAGTTTGATATGTGTGGTCTAATGTTTGAAGTATGCTTTTTTTGTTTTTGTAGGTATGTATCATTATGTTGAAAAAGTGGAGTTGCCTCAAGTCAAAAATCTTTGTTTCAGTGAATAAAGTTTCAGTTGGGTAATTCCTCACTTTTTTATGCATAATTTTTAGGAAGTATTTTTGTAATATTGACAGCTTTTTCAGATGTACTTCTAAAGCACTTCCCCATACCAGGATACCATACTGGATTCTCGACTCATAAGGGCATAGTACAATATTCTCATATGGTGAGTATCTAAAATATTCGAAAAATATTTAAATCTGTAGAGCATGCTCCTGAGAGTATTAACAACATTTCGTACGTGCCTATCCCATCTAAGGTGCTGATCAATTGTAATACCTAGGTATTTAATATCATAGGTTGCATATATTTTTATGGTCTCGTTATTATGTTTAATGGATAAATAGTCAAAATCAGGTTTTCTACTTTTATAGCAGGTGTAGGACAAATATTTCGTTTTTTCATAGTTGACAGTTAGTTTTCGTGAACTGAACCAGTTTAGAATTTTTTCCATGTCACTTTCAGATTTGGATTTGAGGTTCATCCAGCTGGTGTCTCTGTAAAATATGACAGTGTCATCAGCAAAACTTATTACTTCACCAGTTGAATTGAGTGCCAATAGCTCATTGAGGTATATTATGAATAAGACTGGTCAAAGTACTGTGCCTTGGGGACTCCACACTCAACATCTCTCTCATTGCTATAGGTTTCATTTATTCGTACCATTTGTTTTCTCCCTGATAGATAGCTTGAGAAGAGTCTGTGGGGGGTTCCCCGTATACCTATTCTCTCCAACGTGTCAAGTAGTAAGGTATGATCTACTGTGTCGAACGCCTTGGAGAGATCTAGGAAGATGCACAGGGCTGCGTTTCCCTCGTCGACAGCTTCGTAGACACTCCTTAGTAGATTGCTGATGGCGTCATTTGTTGATTTCCTTCCCTGAATCCAAATTGTGATTCAGATAATAATTTATATTTATTTAGATATATTTCTAATCTCTGCTTTATAACTTTTCAAAAATTTTAGTTAGGGTAGTAATCAGCGAAATAGGCCTGTAGTTGACCGGTAGAGTTTTATCACCTTTTTTATATACAGGTTTGACCACCGCTAGTTTGAATTCATTGGGGACATAGCCATCTTGTATTATTAAGTTAATTAGATATGTTAACTGATGCGATATTTGTCTCGAGATAAGTTTTAGTGTCTCGGTTTTGATGAGGTCATAGCCGGGGGACTTGTTTATTTTCAGATTTGATATTATTGTTTCAATTTCTGTATGACTTGTTGGTTCTAGGAAAAAGGACTGGAGCGTGGGCTCAGGTCTGTAAGGTATTTCTTCTTGAGGAGTTATTTTGCTAGCCATCTCTCTACCTACATTGGCATAATAATTATTTAGCGAGTTTGCGATGTCTAAGTCTTTGTCTACAGATCTACCATCAGCAAGCCGTATTTGTTTAATTTCATGTTCATTTTTTGTTGGAACAATTTCATTAATAGTTTTCCAAATACTCTTGATATTGTATTTATTTTTGTTGATTTTTTCTTTGTAATAATTATTTTTAGTATTTTTATCAGAATGTTAAGGTGATTTTTTATTTTTTGTACTCTTCCCTATGAATGTTTGGGTCCTTTTGAATTTATTATATAATTCATTTTTTGATTAATGGAACGAAGTAATCCAGCAGTCAACCATGGTTTCCTACGAATGTCTCTTTTTTTTTGTTTGACTGAGGTGGTTCTATGTTTTATGATATTCCGAAGCGTTCCGATGAAGTAAGTTGCTGCTTGTTGGGTGGTTTTTATGTTGTAAAATAATGTCCAGTCGTAAGCATCTAGATCAAACTTAACTTGTTCATAATCGGTATATTTTTTGTATCTAGATGTGTCGCTTGTGTGTGTATGAAGTTTTCAAACAGGATACTCACAGCTTCTGTATAATGGTCAGTTAGGCCGGTCTTCAATATGCATGGTAAACAGTTATTTCTTATATTTGTGGTGGTATTTTGAGGAAGCAATGATCAATGCAGCTTACCGACTCGTGTTGCTCACGGGTTCTTTTGTTAATCAGTGAGATGAAGTTGTATTCACCTAGTGTGTTCAGATAGTCATTGACAATTCTATCATTCTCATCTAATAAATTTAAATTTATGTCACCGATAATTATGTGCTTATTTATTGATTTTTTTGTTCCAGGTACCTACCCAGATGGTCTATGAAGAGTTCGGAGCTCCACATGGGGATCTATAGATGCCAGTGATCAATATTTTATTTTGCTATATGATGTCAATTCTAGTTCTATGCATTTACAGTCATCTATTCTTATTATTCTGCTTATATAATTATATTGGCTTAAAATAAATATTATTACTCCATCATTTTTGTTTTTTGTGCCTTCACTATATAGTAAATCATATCCATTCAATACAATTAATTTTAAAAAATTTTGAATGTTGGGTCCTGTACCTGGAATGTTTCACTCAATACGATACAATCAAATTTTATTTTGCTTTCGTTGAGCATAATTGTAAATTCATCAAAGTTTTTTGCAATACTTCGAATGTTTTGATGTAATATATTGAAACATATTTCACGATCTATCTCACTGTTGAAATTATTATAGTCAGTTATATTCTCAAATTCAACTGTATCAATTGGTAAATAATTGTAATCTCTAATGATTGGATCCATGGTTTACTTGCAAAAATGGGAGGGATGGATTAGGTAAAATAGTTGAGGAGATATTGTATACTAATAATATATTACAGTGATAAAGTAGAGAGTGAATAACATTAGAACGTAGAATTTAGCACTTATAAGAATTTATTTGGTTCTGTCTTGTTTAAGTAGTGAACTGACTGAACGAAGTTTTCTAGGATAGTTTTCTACTTGCTTTCCTATTTTTGTTTCGACATAAGTTGGTTTCGGTGTGATGACTTGCTTGTTTTCCTTGATGACTAGGGATTGCTGGGCAGGAGTGTGGTGCTCTGTATTCTGCACTTTGTCCAAGTACGTTGGAGTGGATTTGACGCTTCCACCTCTTTTTCCTGTAGTAGAGTCCTCCTCTGCTTCTGTAGCTTGTATTTCGAAAAGTTCTTCAGGCGTATAGACTAGATCGTCCAATATCAATTTGTTTCCTTTGATAAAACAGTTCTTATAGCGTTGACTCTTTAATTCACGAGTGAGATAATGTTTCAATATTTTGTACTCCTCTCTCTGGGTGGGGGTTAGATCATTTCAATTGAGATGTTCAGGCCTTTGAGTTTTTGCAGTTTTTCAGGATCGTATTTTTCTTGAGATGAGATGTTAGTTCAAGTTTTAGTGGAGCTGTTTCCGTCTTGCCCAGAGAGTAGAAGTTGTTGATATCGCGTTCTTGTAATTCAACCCCAGTAAGTGATGTGATTTGGTCACAAATAAATTCCAGTGTGATTTCTGCAGGGTACTTTTTGAAACCAAAAATAATTAAGTTATTATTTCTGCTATTTCGCTCCAGAGTTTCAATTTTTGCTTTGAGGAATTGGTTTTCCGCTTCTAATTGTCGAACCTTGCAATTTTGTTCTTCGAATTTCATTAAGAGTCTCGCTTCACATGCTTCTATACTGTTTTTCAGCTCACTTCTGTTCCTCTGGATTTCCTCCAAAATCCTTTCCAACGTTGGTTCACTCATTCTAATAATTGCGGAATAATTTAAATTTTGTGTATGGCTATCTTTAGAGAGGTGAATCTAGAGTGTATCGGCCGACAAAAAGTGTGAACTTTTTCTGTCGACAGCTGCTATATGTTAATATCGATTTCGGTAGGGTTATGTTGCTAAAGAACAGAAAGATAACAAATCACTCGAATAGATCAACTGCTGTTAGAGAATTGGCAAAAAGTGGTGTAGAAGAACAACAATTGCGGAAAATTACTGGTCATAGCAATCAAAATTCTATAAAACCATACTTAAATCTCAATCAAGAACACCACAACAAGATCATAAATATTATGCATGGTAGTAGATCTTCTATAGTAGAGAACAGCAACAAATCTAATGTTAAGTTAAATTTTAATAATTGCACTTTCACTAACTGTACTTTTAATAAATAAATGAATGTTTCATTGTGTTGTTATACATTTTTTGTCAAAAAAATTTCCGTCAAATATCCCTCGGACATTGACAAATTTTATGACAAATTTCTCAAACTCGCTGCTTGGTAACAGCCCTCAGCCTTCGGCTTCAGGCTGTTACCAAGGAACAAGCTTTCGATTGTCATAAAATTATCTGGTCTATTATCAATGTCCTAGGGATATTACTACTGATAATTACCTAATTCTATTAATTTATCTAGAAGCTAGAGTGGGGTTATAGGAAAATTGATTTTATGGAAAAGTTCTGCTAAGCCCAAAATAAACCTCTCTTAAAAATTCAAAATATTAATTTGAGATAATGGCCTCTTCCTTAATCCATATAAGTTTCTCGAACAAGTACTCTGTGTTTTTTGTCATAGTATTGTAACGTAAATAAACTTAACTTGGTTCTACTAATTTATTTCACACTTAATCTACAACTTAATTTATATTACTACGCCACTGTATAGCTCGATGGTATGGGCTCGTTCAGACTGTTCACTCCCTTTTGAGGGCTGTCTATTTATCTCCGATACAGCATTCTCGATGTTTCGAATTCTTCCAGTTGGCGACGGCATGTTCCAATTGTTTCCAATATTGACCGTTGCATTACGCGGAAGAGGGACTGGATGGTTCTCGAATATCTCCGGGGATGATCTCATCGCTGTCGATGGCGACGCGGGAGGCGACAGGTCCGGCCTAGGTTCGTTACAGTATATTTCCAAGCAATTACCTAAACGAGACAAAATCGACGATTCACACAATGTCTTCTTCAAGGAACTAGTGAGATAAGATCGATTTATATATTATTGACGCATTGTTGAATGGTTTTTCTCAACGAGATGTGAATCTCAGTGTTGTATAAACCGAGCTGTTGGCGGATGGTGGGTTCTCTTGGATTCGTAACAAATTTCTCTTTCTCTCGATATTTTTACAATTGTTTACAATGTTCAATATTCTGTCGTCTCTCAGAGATATTTGGAAATTTGGATCATGGCATATTTCATTCATTATTATTACCATTTTAAACTTTCCAACTGAAGGTATTACTTTACCGCGTTTCCAATAACTCGCTTCCTTGTCTGTCTGTTTGTTTGTTTGTCTGTTCGGCAAAAATTTTGCAACTGGTTTCAGATTGAAGAATTTAGTGGGTGAGAGAAAGAGAAAAAGAGAATGAGGAAGATGCAATGAAGGAGATGGAAAGAATATGACAACTAGGACCTCCAGCACCATAAGTGAGTCATATATTTTAAATTGGTAACTAGCATTATGTGTTAATATTGAAATAAAAATCTTATAAAATTAATTTTTCATTATACCTATCTGAAACGCTATATTTACTGCTTATTTAGCGCACCGAAAGTGGGCTTTTTCCGTGCGCTAGTGTTATTAGCTGCCTACTTACATGTCAAAATAAAATAATATGTTATTGACAGTTCTCTAGAAATCGCAAATTGTTTGTATATTTCCTTATTTCCAAACAGGAATATTTCCATCCAGAATGAAAGCCGCGCTTGTTTCGCCCATTTTGAAAAAAGGAAATCCACAAAATTTGGAAAATTACCGTCCAATCACTATTACACCCATCATTTCGAAAATTTTCGAATATGCGATATTAGAACAACTACTGAATTTCATGGAAAAAAATAAGGCAATTGCTGAAAACCAGCACGGTTTCCGTACTGAACATTCTACAATTACAGCTATTCACAGTTTTTACGAAAAAATTTTACTCTCCCTGGAAGAAGGCGAAGGCGCGGTTGGTGTATTCTGTGATCTCAGCCGTGCCTTTGATTGTGTTCAACATGACATTTTATTGGATAAATTATTCAGATACGGAATCCGGGGCAAACTTCATGAATGGTTTTCGTCATATCTCAAGGGACGTCTTCAGAAAATCAAGATAAATCACGTGGCGAACAATGAAAAATTGGTATTTACTTCTAGTGAACTTCCGATAGGAATAGGAGTTCCTCAGGGCTCAGTATTGGGCCCTATTTTGTTTACACTTTACATCAATGAATTACCTCTAATCCTCCCGAATGCATTTACCTGTTTGTATGCAGATGATTCCACGTTATTATTCACAGGCAAATCTGAGGTACAAATTCAAAACAACATTAACACTACTTTTCAGTCACTTCGTAAGTGGTTATACGATAATTCTCTTTTTCTGAATAGTACTAAAACAAATCATATAAATTTTCACACCAGACAGAATAAAAATAACCCAGCAGTAGAAATAACTATAGATGATCAAATTATAGACAAGGTGGAATGCTCTACTTTTCTAGGTATTAGACTTGATCAGAATGTATCCTTCAATACTCACTGTAAAATTTTAGCCAATACACTGAGTATTAAATGTTTTCAACTAAGATCTCTCAAATCTATAATTGACATACAGGGACTCCGGCTCTTCTATTTCGGGGAAATCCAATCCAGATTAACATACGGAATAACCATCTGGGGTAGTTCTTCTGCAGTTAATGAGGTTTTTCTGGTGCAAAAGAGGATTATGCGATGCCTTGCTAATATACACAAGCAACGCAAAACTTTGGTTAAGAATAACTCACTACATGATCATCATACAAGATCAAAAAATAATTTCCATCTACCCAATGTTCGTTTAACAGTATCTCAGAAATCTGCAGATATACTGGGACTAAGATTATATAACGTTCTTCCTGAAGAACTGAAATTGATAGAAAGAGTGCACACATTCAAAAAAGAGATAAAAAGACTTCTCCTCGCCCTCTGCCCCTATAACATTAATGAATTTTTTGATAGTATTAGATAAAATGTTTTGTCTGTCTATATTTTATATCTTATCTTATACACTTTATTTTTATATTTTTATATCTTATCTTATACACTTTATGTAAACCTTGTTTATATCTGACTTGTCCGATAGCCTCACAGCTCTATGGATTAAATAAAAATTGAATTGAATTGAATTGAGCAACGGGATAAATAACGCTTGTTTTTTATTTACAACAACACAAATTGTACCATAAATATTTCAATAAATAAAAATGAAAAATACATGTTTTTGTTCGTTAATCTTTGAAAATAAATATTTTTTAACAATATGTGGTTTTCAAGTAGATATAATGAAAAATAAATAATAGTTTAAAAAAACTAAAAAACACGCTTTTATAGAAAACCAGACTGAAAAAATAGAAAATAAGAAAAATTTTTATTTTATAAAAAAAAAGCGTGGGGTGCATGGTATCGCCTCGGACAACAATTACCTGTGATCTGAGACGTTTCTTACTTTACTGCCCTAGGTGTGTAATGTACTATATAATTATTGATACCATGCACCTCACGCTTTTTTTTAAATGAAATAATTTTTTTTCATATTTTCTATTTTTTTAGTCTCGTTTCCTATAAAAGCGTGTTTTTCAGTTTTTTAAACTATTATTTATTTCCTTTTTTTCAAACTATTATTTTTATTATTTTTTGCAAATTAAAAAATGGAATAATCTTATCAAACTAGGTAATCATAATCTCCGACCCCAAAAACCCCCACATACCAGTTTTGAATAGAATCAGACCATTATCACAAAACTCGGCCGCCTTTTAAGCCGCCATCTTGAATTTTTCAATTTTAACAATAGAATCATAATATTCGACCCCAAAAACCCCCACATACCAATTTTGAATAGAATCAGACCATAATCACAAAACTCGCCGCCATTTGAATTTTTCAATTTTTACAAAAGAATCATAATATTCGACCCCAAAAACCCCCACATACCAATTTTGAATAGAATCAGACCATAATCACAAAACTCGGCCGCCATTTTAAAGCCGCCATCTTGAATTTTTCAATTTTTACAAAAGAATCATAATATTCGACCCCAAAAACCCCCACATACCAATTTTGAATAGAATCAGACCATAATCACAAAACTCGTCCACCATTTTGGAGCCGCCATTTCGAATTTCTCAATTTTGACAAAAGAATTATAATCTCCAACTACAAAAACCCTCAGATACCAATTTCGAAGCGAATCAGACCATAATCACAAAACTCGGCCGCCATCTTAAAGCCGCCATCTTGAACTTCCCAATTTTACAAAATAATCCTAATATTCGACCCCAAAAACCCCCACATACCAATTTTGAATCAGGCCATAATCACAAAACTCGTCCACCATTTTGGAGCCGCCATCTTGAATTTTCCAATTTTGACAAAAGGATCATAATCTCCAACCACGAAAACCCACAGATACCAATTTTGAAGCGAATCGGACCATAATCACAAAATTCGTACGCCATATTGGAGCCGCCATTTTGTTTTTTTGTCACACAAAAGTTTCTCAATGCATTATCACCGGAATTATGTACACATGCCAAATTTCAAATCATTCGGACGTCTGGAAGTGGGTCAAAATCGTGTAATATCGTTCATTACACGTCCATAATAGCTATTTATGTACCAAGTGCGTTATATAGATCCTAACGCCCGGAGGGTAACATTCACCCGAGGGCCTTTGGCCCGAGGGATGAATGTTGCCCGATGGGCGTTAGGATCTAGTAACGCTCGTGGTGCATACAAGGTTTTTTTTTATTGGTGCCCCTTTTTACCCATTTAAAGCACGCCTCAGCGTGTTTAAATCAAACTTTAAAAAACGCGCGTTTTTTAAAGGTTATCATGACAACATCAACAAATCGAGAAACGTGAAGTCTAAATGACATATTTTTGATTATTGATCTGACAGGAGTACCTTACGTCAAATAAAATATTACTCACAATTCGTTCATTTATAAGTGCTCCTCCATCCATTTGATGAACTTTTCATAGTCTTTTTTATATATATCACTGGATTTTCGCGGTATTAACCGCGATTCTGCCTCACTATTCAAAAAATCGATATTAGAATAATTCATTTTTGAGCTCTGGTGACAACAAATATTGATCTTTGGTAACAAATTGCAAATGAATGTTTTTCTCATTTCCATGACAACGAAAGGTATACTGATGTCACATCACAAATTCAACCTTCTTGCATTATTAGTTCTTATTTCTATTTTTTGTAGTAATAATACCAGTATATATGATTTCAAAGTGCACCAATAAAAAAAAATAACGTAAAGTATTCGTGGATAACTGGTCTTAAAAACACTTGCTCTATTTCGAGCACTCCGGCTGCGCCGTCGTGCTCGAAAAATCGCGCGTGTTTTAAAGCCCTTTTTATCCACTTATACTTTAATATACTATTATTTTACACGAAAAAATTATCTTAAACGACGTTGTTTACTTCATAAATTTCTTCTCATAGTATTTACTGCGTTCTGGTCGGCAACTGAGCACAAGTGAGCTTCTATGCAATTGCCATGGAAACATTGAAGAGGTTGCTAAGGGTTGTTTACTTACTAAAACGACGCTGCATTTTTGTAAGAATTGACAAGCTTGTTAGTGGAGGAAACTAAAAACGGTTGTGTTCATAATAATTATGGAGATCCCACAGAATGTGACGCTCAAAGCTGAAAAAGCGTTAGGAAATTTACTGCCTGTGAAATCCAAACACTTATACGAGAAGGAGTATGACCATTTTCTGAAATGGAAAGATGAAAACAGAGTGAATACCGTAAATGAAACTGTCTTAATGGCATACTTCCAGGAACTGGTGAGTTTATCTCATGAAAAATATTAATATTTTTCATTTATTTCAGTCTGAACAATATAGTCTAAATAGTCTATGGACCAAATACTCACAGCTGAAATCAATATTGATTGTTAAAGAAAATATAAATATATCAGCATTCAGTCAACTGAAGGCATTTCTAAAAGTTAATTCAAAAGGATACATTCATAAAAAATCAAAGGTATTGGAAGGTGGACAAGTATTACTTTTCATAAGAAAAGCTCCAGATGATACTTTTCTGCTACATGAAGTTGTTCTGGTAATGGGCGTATTTGGAGGCTTAAGACGTGATGAAATGGTCAAGATGACAGTTGATGACATTGAAGACAGAGGAGCCGTTTTACTGATCAAGGTACCAGAAACCAAGACCTGTACCTCAAAAAGTTTCACCATTGTTGAAGAAAGCGAAATAGGAGCCTTGAACTCAGTTAAAAAGTACATTGCACTACGACCAAAAGGATGTAAACAACGTAGGTTTTTTTAACCTACAGAAATAATAAATGCATTGAGTTACCTGTAGGTAAAAATACTATAGGAAGTGTTCCTTCTATCATAGCGAAATACCTAAATTTGGAAAACCCGAAAGGTTACACCGGACATTGTCTACGCCGAACGTCGTCAACGCTTCTTGTTCAAGGTGGTGCTTCCTTTGAAACACTAAAATTACATGGAAAATGGAAGAGTAGTACGGTAGCGGAGAGCTATATTGAAGAAAGTATCTCCTCGAAGAACAAAATTGCTACAATGATAGCCATTCCGTTTCCGAAAAAGAAAATGTTAACGTTCCGAACGAAACCGAATGCACATTGAGGAGTTCATCATCGGTCAACTCACAGAACTTCAAACTAATTTAATACTAATTTTTCAGGAACATTTGAAAATTGTAATTTCTATTTGAGAGAAAATAATTAGTCCCTTTTTTAGAGTTCAGTTATAAATAAAACTTTTCTGAGTAATTAATTTATTGAACTACAGAAAAAAACATTTAGCGGGCGTTATGATTCATAATGCCCTCCATAACGCCCCGGGCGTTATCGGTCTGTTAATAGCAACCGTTGCCAAGGTATTATAAAGCAGTAACGATCAAGTGAAAAATAAATGCTTTTTCCGTGCTTGCACGACTTCCCGTGTTCGGCTGCGCCTCCTAATGAAATATACTATTGCTTGCTTCTTCATTAACTAACACGCTTTTATTAGCTACAAGTGAAGCTAACTTGTAACTAACAATCTTACAAGTTAATTTTGACCCACTTGTAGTCGTCCGATTAGCGTGAAATTTGGCAGGTGGTCCTAGTTCCCGTGACAATGCATTATGAAATTTTTGTTAGAGAAAATTCCAAATGGCGGTTCCAAGATGGCGGACGATATTTGTGTTTATGGTCCGATTCGATTCAAAATTGGTATGTGGGGATTTTCAGGGTCGAAAATTATGATTTTTTTGTCAACATTCATAAAATAAAAATGGCGGCTCCAAGATGGCCGACGATATCTGCTATTATGGTACAATTCTATTCAAAATTGCCATGTGGGGCTTTTCGGGGTCGGATATTATGAATGTTTTGTCGTCAAAATTCAAGAATTCGAAATGGTGGCCCCATGATGGCAGACGATCTCTGTGATTCTGGTACGATTTTATTCAAAATTGGCATGTGGAGGTTTTCGGGGTCGAAGATTATAAATTATTTGTCAAAATTCATAAATGCGAGATGGCAGACGAGTTTTGTAATTATTGCTTTTATTAGCTTCAGTGGTACTAACAAACAATGTAATCAAATCTTGGAAGTCAATTTTAACCTACTTCTGATTGTCGTATCGAAATGAAACTTGGTATGTATGGTATGTATATGTAATTTGGATGACAATACTACAATTTGGTGTCTTGGAGCTGATCTGATGGAGCCAGGAGGTGAATAGTAAAACTCTTCATTGGCTACTAGTAAAATATGGTGAATGCACTGAGGTCGTTCTCAGCATAATTCACAATTCAAAGATATGGCGAATGCACTGGTTCTCAGCATATTCGCCAAAATTTAGTTATTAATAACTTCCATCTCATGTGGGGGAGTTTTTCTCCTGTAATCTTTTTTAGTCTTCTGTAGTAATATGGACTAAAAAGTAAAAAATAAAATTATACTTTGAAAAACTAAAAAAACACGCATATATGGCAATAAGGACTAAAAAGTTGAAAATAATAAGAATAAAGTCATTAACCAAAAAATTTTCTTTTATATAATAAAGCGTATTCAGATTGATTGATTTTTTTATTCAGTCTTACTTGAAAACCATATGGATAATGAGGTGAAAAAGGATGTTCTACAAAATCACTTTTAACATGATACATCGTGTGGTGGAAAAAACCCTCAGAATGAACATTTCATAGCGATATATTAACTCCTATATAAAATGTGTCATTTAAAGATGACTGTTTTGTCATTTTGACAGCGACAAAAAAGGTGCATCGTTTTTTATCACCGATAAAAACGCCTGTTCCTCTTAAGCGTCTACATCTCTACGTCACTTTAATGTCTGCCCTGTCAGTTATTTAAGTATTGTTGATAATTGATACTGAAATATTACAACATGAGTCGTTTTGGGGAAGTTTCGACTCAACAAATAACAAAAAAAATAGAAAAAGCAATCCCGCAGTCCACAAAAAATACTGAAGCGTCAATATGGAGACAATTTATAGAGTTTTGTCAAGTACGAAATTACGAACTGTCGAAAATAACTCCGTTACAAAAAGTACTACATATATTAAAGGATTGGGCCTATAATATGAAAAAGTGGAATGGAGAAGATTATAAATAATACGCAGTTAAATCAATTTGGAATTCAACTGCGACGATGATTCAAGAAAAATATTTCAATGAATACAATATTAAATTTGATCCTTTTGCCGACATAACTTTTAAAGAAGCTCGTGATGCGAGAAATAGTAAACGGAAAGAATTACAAGTTATTCCAGAGAAAAGAAAAGTAAGTTCTGTAGCATTGAACAAGAAAGATATAGTAAAAATGGCAGAATTGTGGAATATAGACAACCCAGAGGGATTACAAAAAAGATTCTTTCATATAGCTTCTTATGAATTAGCTTGGAGGGGGGCGGGGGAGAAGCTGCAAACTGTAAAATTTACCATTTTAAAGAAGAAAAAAATCAAGATGGAACTTCAACAAGAAGATTTGAATACAATACAATATTTTCAAAGACGACACAGGGTGGGTCGAAAAAATTGGCAGACAGCAAATGGATAACAAAAAATGAAATGGACGAAGGTATTTGTCCCGTTGCATTGTTAAAATTACTGTTACAAAAAAGAAATGAAAACATAACATCTGAACGACTTTTTTTAACTACAAATCCCCTTTGGAAAAACAAAAATTCTAAAGGTTGGTACAAAAATGATCCAAATGATTAATACGATTTCTACTTGGACCAAATATTCTGCAACTAAAATTGGACTCGACATTACAAATAATAAAATTACCAATCATTCGAACCGTCCTAGTAGGTACAGTTTCCCAGTTAGCCAAAGCAGGAGTAAGTGACCAACAACTTATAAAGATAACGGGACACTCATCATCATCTTCTATCAAACCCTACCTCCAAATTGATCCTGAACATCACGAGAATCTTATTAGTTCCTTACGAGCCTCGAGTGAGAAAAATCAAAATGAATATTCTACATGTGTGAATACCAGAGAAGAAAATTTTGAAATCAGTACACCAAACCAAACAATTTATAACAATTGTGTATTTAATAACTGTTCATTTAAATAATTTAATTGTATCAATAAATATAATTATTGTTGTTGTTCATTCATATATTCGGTCGTTAATTTATCTTGCCAAAAAACACTCGAGCTTTTCTTTTAAGGATAAATTTCTTTTTAACTCAAAATTTTTCCATCAGTAATTTTGCTCGAAAAACTGACATTCGACAAAATCAGTCAGTTTTTCTCGTAAAATTACTGATTGGCAAAATTATTTCGTTACAAAAAGAAATTTATCCGATAAAAAAAAAAACTCTTGTGTTTTTACTGTTGATAAAACCACAATTTTGTCAGAAATCGTGCTTTTTCATGGGTTCAAAATGACATTGAGTGTCTCTTCTCAAAACATAAGAAGAGGTTCGAATCTACGTGGTAAGTTCTTCGTAATTTTTTTCCTTTCGAAAAAACCCATTCGTGTTATTGAATCATTTCGGAGTTGTTAGAATCTAGAAAACGTTTTATCGCCTAACCGTCGTTGCAGCTTCAATTTACTGTCCTCTGGGTATCATTCGCAAATCTTTCAGATTATCCCTCATTATGCCATGCACACTTTCGTGGATTGCTTCGGGGACGGGAGTTCAGTTCATAGAAAAAAAAATATCCAGGTCTGGCACGTGAAACACGAAATTGTGAATACTGATTTTGTTTGGCATCACAGTGAGCAGCCCAAACTTTCCACAAAAGCATGCAATCATAGAGGATTGAGAGCGAACAATTATACATTATTGCCCGGGGTGACACTTGACATTTTTTCAATCAATAACTTTGTTATAACTCATATAGGACAGCATACTTAGTCTTTTACTTATTAGTATTATTTATGATCTTAAAACTGAAAGTACAGTCTCTACAGTCTCTTATGATAATTCTTGATCCCCTATCAGGGCTGTATACAAGTACTTGTATGTTCGATGGCTCCGGCAAAAATGTTCTTCGATGTTTTTCGTGAATATTTCAATCTATGTAGCCTTCCGCACACTGGTACCTATTCTATGTAACTATGTAAGTAATTCCATGGAAATTTGCGTGTACAAATTGTTAACCGACGAAACCATAAACATTCTTTGATTCGGCGCCAAACAAACAAGCAAATGAATTAGGTATGGCGTAAAATGATGGCATCGAGTTGCGCGGTGACATTCTGAGAATTTTTTTGAAGTTATTCAATGATCTTCGTTGATTGTTTGTTCGGCACCGACTCAAAATTAGTTACTCACATTAGTTTAGGAGCTTAGTTATTGAGACTAAGGAGGTTTATTTTATTTTTTAACCGACGAAACCAAAAAGGAGGAGGTTCTCTATTCGACGCGTATATTTTTACTTTTCAGTTCCGTATTTCGTCGGTTTAATTTTTTGTTAAAAAGTTTTTATTTTTCAATTTTTTGTAGCTGAAATCTACTAATTACTAACTGCTTGTTTTTTGATCATTTCCAAAATATTTACTTACCCACCTTACTTCAACTATTACCAGTTAAATAATATGATTATCTACTTTTACTATTTGTTGTGATATAAATTATTCTTGTTGTTCTGGTTAGTTTATTTCATTACTTTGTATATCATTCCATCCTCTCATAGAATATATTTATTGTGATAATGACACTAGCGATCTGTCATTGTCAACTACAAATGTGTGCCAATGTTCACAAGTGAAAAATCAATTATCCCCCATTTTTCTACCCGTAAGGGTGGATAATTCCATTCAAAATCTAAATATGATCAACTATGAGGTATACCTTATCTGACAAAAGAAGAATCATCCAAATCGAAGATCCCAGTACAAAGTTATAGCTGATAGAATTGGTTAACGGACCAGAATTCAGAGGGTGAGTGATCAATATCCTTCATTTTGTCACCCTTAGGGGTGGATTTCATCTTTTAAATTCAAATGGGACCAACTTCGAAGTACACCCTATCCACTGAAGAAAGAGTTATCGGAATCGGACATCTCGAAAAAGTTATGCGTGATCATACATAAAAAAATAAAATGAAAAAAATTAAATATGCGCGTCGACTAGAGAACCTCTTCCTTTTTGGTTTCGTCGGTTAAAAAGAAGGAGATTCTCTAGTCGGCGCGTATATATTTTTTTATATATGACCACGCAAAACTTTTTACTGAAACGTCCGATTCCGATCATTCTTTTTTCAGTTGATAGGGTGTACTTCGAAGTTGGTCCCTTTTGAATTCAAAATACGAAATCCACCCCTAAGGGTAGCAAAATGAAGGATATTGATCACTCACCCTCTGAATTCTGGTCCGTTAACCGATTCTATCAGGCATAACTTTGTACTGGTTCTTCGATTTGGATGATTCTTTATTAGATAGGTATACCTCATAATTGATCATATTTGGATTTTGAATGGAATTATCCACCCTTGCGGGTAGAAAAATAGGGATAATTGATTTTTCAGTTGTGAACATTGGCACACATATGTAGTTGACAATGACATTATTTTTTTTCTCCTACATCCGTCACAATCATTATATTCTATGATCGGATGGAATGATATACAAAGTAATGAAATAAACTAACCAGAACAACAAAAATAATTTATATTACAACAAATAGTAAAAGTAGATAATCAAATTCTTTAAGTGGTAATAGTTGAAGTAAGGTGGGTAAGTAAAAAAATTAAACCGACGAAATACGGAACTGAAAAGTAAAAAATAAAATAAACTTTTTTAGTCTCAATAACTAAGCTCCTAAACTAATGTAAGTAACTAATTTTGAGTCGGCGCCAAACGAACAATCAACGAAGATCATTAAATTACTTCAAAAACATTATCAGAATGTCACCGCGCAACTCGATGCCATCATTTTTCGCCTTACCTAATTAATTTGCTTGTTTGTTTGGCGCCGACTCAAAATTAGTTACTTACATTAGTTTAGGAGCTTAATTATTGAGACTAAGAAGGTTTATTTTATTTTTTACTTTTCAGTCCCGTATTTCGTCGGTTTAATTTTTTGTTAAAAGTTTTTTTGGGCATAATTTCTTATGTTTTTTGTAAGCCGAAGTTTGATTGATGGTTTACATTAAATATGTGGCACGTCAATTTGATATAATATAACGACTAGTATTATCAGGAATAAAAAACCTTATACTGAGGTGGAGGAATTTGGAAGAAGGAAATATAGGTATAGTATTGTTTGGTATTGAGTGACGATTTCCACCAGTCAACACCTACGAAAGGCCGCGTAAAGGAACCTCCTTCCTGACCGGCCCCCCCCCAACCGCACACGATTTTTTTTTCACGGAGAATATTTTATGCTATTTACTTTATTTTAACTGGCTTGCTCACAAGTATCCAACCCACAAAACCTTCATGTCCTGGCAAAAGATGGCAAGACAAAAAACGTAGTGAACAGAACGGTATTAACATCAAATAAAGTGCAGTATATCCTCCATATTATTTTATATTTTTAACTAATGCTGCAAAACACTAATTAGATCATAAATACAAAATACACGCAGACGAAGTCGCGGGCAACAGCTAGTCAATAATAATGACAATAAACCATGAGTTTTTCCTGAAAGCCATAATTGCGCCATCCTTAAAGCATAAAGAGATATGAAATGGCTCTGAAAATTTTATACCAGTCATTTTTAACCAATCAGTTGCTTTATTTCGACATTGTTACCAGCAAATTTTCTGAAAATTTTTCATCCACATTAGCATGTAGACGTAAATTTATTAAGTGGAAATTTACCGGCACATGACAGCTATCGTATAATTAGACAAAAATAATATTGAAATAATATTGACAATATTTTTCATTTACTTACTTTATAAGTTGGAAATATTACAACAATTTATTAAGGTGTACATTCTATAATATCACTAATTGATTTTAAATTCTTTGAAAATTCCACTTCTACCTCCTCTTTCCTAAGTGGTGAATAAAACACAGAATCGGTGTTTTTTTTAACAATATGCCTGTGTTTCATAAAATAAAAATAATACTGAGACACCAGTTTATTTCTTTGAGTATTAGATTTGTGTCAAAAAGAAGGCACAATATCACGCAGAATGTTGCCAATCTCTTTAAATAAGTTTTCTTGCTCAGGATTTAATCCAGATTCTTCCACTAGGCATGTTAAATATTTTACATTTTTATGGTACATTTTAATGTGCTGTGATTCTTTGCAAAAGGAACACAATTCATTGAAAGTTCATTTTATTATCACTTTTTTACTAACTTATGATTGTATACAATGTCATGAGGAACTTATAATGCCACAAATAAAATATTGATTGACAGGAGTAGAGAATGTCAAATCCATGACTAACTTTACAAAATATTTTTTTAACCGGCAACATACGCCAACAACATTCTATTTAGAATAAAGAATAAAATATCCCGATTTCCTGAATTATTTGAAAAACAAATTATTACCGCTAATATTAATTTTTCTTAGAATTAAACCTAAAATAATATGAAAAATGTTTAAGTATATATGTATAGGTATAGGTAATGTAAGTAACTAATTTTGAGTCGGCGCCAAACGAACAATCAACGAAGATCATTAAATAACTTCAAAAAAATTATCAGAATGTCACCGCGCAACTCGATGCCATCATTTGACGCCATACCTAATTCATTTGCTTGTTTGTTTGGCACCGACTCAAAATAAGTTACTTACATTAGTTTAGGAACTTAGTTATTGAGATGTTAAAAATATTCTTGCGACTTTTTTCATGTTTGTTTGGAAGTTCGTAGGCATGAACTCATCCGAAGAATCCCGAAAATACTCCTCATAATTCGTTTTTGAATAGTAATAATATCACACGTGCATGTGTTGAATTGCCCCAAAAACAAATGTAACATTTCAAGCATTATACAAATTCAGGAGCTGATGTATATCCAAAACAAATTGCAAAATATATATTTCATTTAACTCAATTTTGAAATTAATTGTTCATAAAAAAGTAACCGGAATAGACAATATCAAATCCGAAACCCTAATCAAATTCGTAGACTTTATATTAAGACCGATTACAGTCATACGAGCTACTTATCGAACAGAAAACAGAAAGTTAAAATCAATAATTCGTATAGTTCAGATCAAGTCATTGAGTACGGAGTGCCACAAGGAACAGTTCTTGGACCGATTTTATTTAATATTTACATTAACGATCTCTTTAATATTGATGTGAAAGCGAATATTATTAGCTTTGCCGACGACACTGCACTTCTATTTTGTGGCAAGGATTAGAACAACCTAAAATCTACCATCGAAAGAGAATTAGTAACTATATTCCATTGGTTCGACAGTAGATTACTAACCATAAATTTTTCGAAAACCCACTTCATCCCCTTTTCAATATATAACAACAACTTACCCACATATAATGGAATTACAATTAATATCAATGGCAAAGTCACTGGGATTGGGATGAAAGAACATATAAAATATCTAGGACTTATTGTAGATCACAATCTCAGATGGAATGAACACGCTGAACACGTAACAAATGAATTGAGATTTTAATATCAAAATTTAAGCTATACCAAAAGTTGTTCGATATTGCACAATTAAAAAACTTTACACAAGCCTAGCCCAAACACACATAAACTATGGAATACTTGTTTGGGGAGGAATAACAAACAATTATTTCTAAAACGTAGAAGTTACACAAAAATAGCTGATAAAAATAATATGTAAAAAAACCTACAGATTTCCAACAGATAAACTTTTCCAACAATCTGAACTATTCACAATCCAACAATTATACTTTTTGAATCTTGCATCTTACCATCACCAACACAAATATGAACTTCCCCAAATAGATCATCCATACAACACTCGACTCAAAAATCAAACAACCAGAATACCGAAGATTGGAACTACAGAAAACCAAACATTCCTCTCATACGTAAGTCCAATAATTCACAAAAACATACCAAATGAGATAAAAACGATGAATAGTTGTTTCCTATTTAAAAATAAACTAAAACTATGGTTTTTAGACCGACCCCCCAAGCAAATCTCCGAAGCCTTTTAAAGAGAAATATAAATAGATAAATAAAATAAATAATGTGAACTACTGTATATAATACTCAACATCAACAAAGGTACCATATACATATTTTATCATTATCATGAGTTGTTCATGAACAGAGGCTAATCTCTCAAAAGGGCACCACCTGCATATACCCATCTGTAACAAGTGTATTCATATAAAACCATATTCTATTTGAATCCCCATATTCACTAATCTTTTATTGTCGATACATACTCCATTAAATATTTTACATGTACTGTACATAACTAATTTTATTTACACGCTATATTTTACTCTTTTATTGTCAATACTTACTCCATTAAATATTTTATACAATATGTACATAACTAATTTTATAAATACGCTATACTAGTTCTAACTTATTTCAACTTGTGATAAACATATTATTATTATATATATTAGTTTAGGCTCATTATAGAATACCATACCCATGCACAAGGTTTTACCTTTTATGGGTTTTTTTAAATTTTATTTGCTATAATTGTTAGCCCTCTGGATTTATTAAAATATTTCAAAAAATTAAAATTTCAGGGATCTAAAATTTTTTGCCGAAACTTCCAACCCTGTTGTTAACCAAGGCTTTCTGTTTTTTATTTTCAACTTTTTTTATGGAAAGCATTCCTCAAATGTATTCATTAAAATTCCTTGAAAGATAGTAGCAGGGTCAGAAGCAGTTGTCTCATTCCAGTTGATTAATGAGAAGTCATCAGCGTGTGCAGTATAATGCTCTTTTGCCAATACTATGACCTAAATGATTCTCGTACAAGTTAAAAAGTATAGGCCCTAATATTGAGCCCTGTGGGACACCTCTAATCAATTACTAGTCTCAGAATGGATGAGTTCGGTTTTCCCACCATGTTGAAATTGTAAGGAAAATTAATTTCCATTCAAAATTATTCGTCTCCTGGGTTTCATACTTTTAAAGGAAAAAACCTAATCTAATTTTATTTCAAAATCGCCTTAGAGTTCTCCACATTATGAGATATTCAAAGACGCTTAGGCTTACATAACAGCCTATTGGTACATTACTATTTCGCACAAATTTTCGCATTAAATAATAATATAGTGGATTTCTCGAATTTCCGAAAGGAAATCTGGGGTTTCCTTTTTTCCAAGAAGTTAAATAATTCATTTTTTGTCTCCATTGTCAATTGTGCCCTGAAACCTGAATGAGGCACCAACAACGCCAAAATCTGAATTTAAAGAAGGCAAACTTCTACATTCAACATTTTTCAACAAATGTAAAAGAACTCGTGTAATTGCAATAACAATTCAAGTTTTAAAAAAATGCGGTATAAATTTTGTAAAACTTGAATGAACTAATAGTAAAAATTATTTCACTTAAATTTTTTCAATCGTCAAACTCAATCTCTTCCTGCGACGAGAATACCAATCAATCAGCTGGGTATAAATTCACTTCCTGGAAATTTGTCGAAATGACTAATGCAAGAAATTCATTCCACAGCCAAAAAGTTTCCGCCAAGTATTCCAAACTCCACCCCTTATCCCACCCTACCACACCCCCAAGTTCCTTGGCAAGAAATGATGAATTCGCAAAACTTCTGGAGTTCATCCTTCGTAACTTACTTTCCGCCGAAATTAGAAATTGTCTGTGAAAGTAATGAAGCTCATAACTTGGGAACATGCCATCAGGAATGCGAAAAGATGAATTTTTAATCGTTACGATGAAGCGCTTGATATATATTTCGTTTTCATAAATGGACCTCTGCATCAATTTCTGGGAAATACTGTAGTTGGGAAGCAGGTTTATGGATCCGAAAAAATAATTATTATAAAATCTTTTTAAAGACAAGCTTTCATTCAAATGCGCTAAAAAGTCAAAAATAATTGCTTTGGATGTGTGACGTAGGTTATTCCGTGAGTTATAGAACCCCGAAATCCTCCACATACCAATTTTGAATAGAATCGGACCATAATCACAGAGATCGTCGGCCATCTTTTTTTTCTCTAACAAAAATTCCATAATGCATTGTCACGGGAACTATGAATACCTGTCAAATTTCACGTTAACCCAACTAGAAGTGGGTCAAATTTTTTATAATAATAATAATAATCAATGAAAATAGTTTGTGGCATTCAGACGAGAAAATGAAAACTAGAACTGAAAAATAAAAATGTGGATTGGCCAGGATTCGAACCTGGGACCTTTCGATTTCTAGTCGAACGCTCTGCCAACTGAGCCACCAGTCCTTGTTCGAAACCGGCAATTCACACTTTTAAATTCAGTTCTGTGTTAGTAACGAAGATGATGAGGGTTAATGTGATGCATGAAAACATTCACGCATGCACACCTCATGAAATTATATTGGTCTAGCGGCTGGTGTCAATCATATATAGGATTATCGACCAACCTAACGACAGAACTGAATTTAAAAGTGAGAATCGCCGGTTTCGAACAAGGGCTGGTGGCTCAGTTGGCAGAGCGTTCGACTAGAAATCGAAAGGTCCCAGGTTCGATCCCTGGCTGATCCACATTTGTATTTTTCAGTTCTAGTTTTCATTTTCTCGTCTGAATGCCACAAACTATTTTCATTGATATTCAATTACAGACGCTATCTACTTCATTAATAATAATAATGTTGCTCTGGAGAGCTGGTCTCTGAGATGTTTCGTTCCTCTTATTTTTAACCGTTAAAATCAAAAAGGAGGTTCTCTAGTCAACGCGTATATTTTTTGTATGTATGATCACGCATAACTTTTCACATAGCAGTTCGATTCCGATGAATCTTTTTTCATTGGATAGGGTGTACTTCGAAGTTAGTCCCGTTTGAATTTGAACAGAAAAATCCATCCCTAATGGTAGCAAAATGGAGGATATTGATCGTTCACCCTCTGAATTTTGGTCCTTACCCTTCCTCGATGTGGACGTTGAGAGAATAGGCAATGAAATTCGCACCTCCGTCTACAGAAAGGAGACACATACGGGGCAGTACCTCAGTTACAGCTCCAACTATCCGAGTTCGACGAAGAGAGGGATCGTGAGAACATTGGTAGAGAGAGCAACGCACATATGCAACGACGTGGAGACACTAGATGCCGAATTGAACCACATCAGAGAGGACCTCCACCGGAATGGATATCCCAAGAAACTCCTAGAAGAAGTATTGAAACAACTCCGGAGAACGAAGACATCTGAAGAACAACAACAAAGCACAGTGATCTGCCTTCCGTACATCAGAGGTGTCTCCGAGAAGATCAGAAGGATCGGAAACAAGTTCAACATCAAGAGCTGCTTCCAATCCGGCAGTACTTTACGGAGTTTCCTGACCAAGACCAAACCTGACAACAAAAATGAAATCAGTAAGAATTGCATTTATGAAGTTCCATGTGAATGCGAAGATTCCACATTGGAGAGACAAAGAGATCGTTATCGGTAAGATTGGATGAGCACTCAACGTGGACAAACATCAAAATCGGGAATCGCTGACCACGCCTGGACTGAGCACCATCGAGTTCTATGGGACGACGCAAGTGTTCTACAAAGAGAGGAGCATTGGTTCAAACGAAAGTTCAAAGAGGCCGCCTACATCGAAGCCAATAACGCCTTTAGTCAACCAAGCGTTGAGATCAAGAAAATATGGAAACCCCTGATTGCTCTTTCTGGCGGGCTGCAGAGGCGCGAAACTTCACGCACCACCACACCGCGCGAAATTACACGCACCGCTGCATATGGCGGAATTGCACGCATCATTGCGCCGACAGTCATATAAATTGGTAAGTAGCACCTAAACTTGTCAGTATTCACCCGAAGACGATTGCAGATACAAACATTCGAAACGTCGTGAAAACCTTTTAAATACATTAATAAGATGGACGTCCGAAACGATAGTAATCAGGTTACCACATCGTCTACAACCTTCAAACAACCGATTCTATCAGGCATAACTTTGTAGTGGGTTTTCCGATTTGAATGATTTTTTTTTATTAGATAGGTATAGCTCATAGTTGATCATATTTCAATTTATGATGAAATTATTCACCCCTATGGGTAGAAAAATAGGGGCTGATTGATTTTTCACTTATGAACATTGGCACACATATGTAGTTGACATTGACAGATCCTCCTGAATCCGTCACAATGATTACATTCTATGAAAGGATGGAATTATAATATACAAAGTGATGAAATCAACTAACCAAAACTTCCAAAAATAATTTATATTATATAACAATAAATAGTTAAAGTAGATAATCATATTTAATTTAAATTTAACTTGTAACATTTGATTACAAACGGACATCGGAACAGGTGAAACTAAATAAAAGCTTGCAAAAAAGATATTTTACGCGGACAAGAGTTTTCAGGAAAAAAAATCAGGAAATATAGAAATGTGGACAGAGCAACGTCGGGTCAGGTAGTCGAAAATAATTTCCAAATAAACATTAGGTCATATATTTCGATGCCCCTCTATACACGCCACTGTCCAGAGATGCCCTTCGATTATATGAAACGTGATGGAATCAACGCCGGCGTGAAAGCCCATTTATAAGAGAAAGAACAAGGGAATTTCAATGAGCACTTTTAATTGGCGACAATTTTCACCCTTCATAGTGCTGGCACTTACCAACTGATTTGCTTCAGTTGCCGCCCATTCCAATTTGTAACATTGTTAGCACTTTTCTCCGATGTCCTACTCTTCACCAGCCATGAAACTAGATAACAAAACGGCCTTTCAATGTCATCTGAGGGAATGGAGGATCTCACTGATTTCGGGGGGTCGGGTTGGGGGTTGACCTTGAAGAAGGACACAAGGATGGGGTGACAGAGTTCAGTCTCCCTCCTCCACAGTGATAATGACAGATCAGTGTTTACTGCTCTGTACCAATTGATAAAACAGGGTAATATTAGAAAGTCGAATTGAATTTGCTGTTCATGAATTTAGAACACAAGGTCAATCAAATCAATTTAAAACTGTCCTTTATTATATAAGGTATTATCCTTATTCCTGTAGGAATATGAATCATGTGAAATATGATTACAAAATAGTCAAGTATGGGGTTCCCCAAGGCTCAGTGCCAGGGCCCCTATTATTCGTCATCTATGTACACTAGATCTGTAAGTACCTGAATCATAGCAAACGTACCTTGTTTGCTGATAGTACATCAATTATAACCTCATAATATACAGTAAAAACTTAACACACTCAACAGAAAAAAGAACAGAAGAGTGGTTTTCAGCAAACAATTTGAAAATAAACAGAAATAAATCACGGACGTTATTTCCGATAATATCGTTAGTTAAAAGTTGCTTGTTGTATATCAAATAGTTTAGTTTGCTTTGTGGGAACTGGAAGACAATTAGAAATGTTCTTCGACTCTATCAATGCAATTAAACAATCAATTAAATTCACGAAAGTTATGGAAACGGATGATTCTATAAACTTTTTAGACCTGACCTGACCTGAATCAGTAATGAACATTACTTTTCAATTTTCCATAAACCTTCATATGCAGGCATCACAGTACCTCAACACATCTATAGCAACATAAAGTGGCCGCATATAATATTAACTTCAAATATTAATAATTGAACATCGATTTTCAAAATGGGGCGCACATAAGTGAGTGCGCATGCACCAATAAAAAACCCATTTTTATCAAAGATGCGATTTTGTTCATCCATCTCGTTAAGGTAGTCATTATTTCACGTGGAAAAATGTTGGAGTTTGGCAAGCTTATTTCATTTGTTACAAATTCTCATTATGGTATTATAACCCCAAAATTCTGACATTCCTTTTCACGTGTCGTTTGGTATAGGGCAATCCAACGACCTGTTGAAACAAATTCAATATGACGGCAATGATCAAAAATATCCAGAGTCACTGTTTGTTTAACTTAGATTCATTGATCTTTTTCAGATTTTTTGCTGTAAATTGCGGGTTTTGGATAGTGTAGTGTTTGTATTATTTTGAAAAGCCGTTCCAATCGAGATGAAGTCTCGTTTTATGCCGTTCCTGCAGAGACGAAACACAGGTTTTCAACGGAGAAAAACGATTTGTCTAAACTTCGCAGGGCTTCCTGAATTGCAGCAATAAAAAGAAACGATCTGACAGAATCTATATTGAAACACCAAAATGTTTGCAGTAAACACTATATAACCGGTAGGCATTTTATTAAATCATTCTACTCGTAACTCTCCTAGTGGGGTAAAAGGTTGTTTATACTCAAGGTAGTAACTTTTTCTATGCAAACCGGCTGCTCTCGAAGATAAACAGCAACCTGACTGGGTACCGTCTCAACATATTGGACATGTGTCTCAAAAATGTAAGAAAACGAGCAGCAGATGTTGACAGAAAGATAGACTAGATAAAAGTAGAAAACTGACCAAAACTGAGGTAAAAAATAGGTAATAGTAGTCCCATTTTATGTAAATTATTAAAAAAACTGAACAACCATTCATTGGGGTATGTATATTTAGTGGTTCTAGAAGTTCCCAGGTCGAAAAAGCTCATTTCATTGTTTGACCATCACCGTCACGTGGTTTGGATTGCCTAATTTGGTCAAAATGTCCAATAAATTACCTAACCATACATATTTTTTTCATGAGTCGTAATTCAAAAGTTGCGCATGCGCAGTAGTTTTCAAGCGCCCGCATGAAAATGGACAGACTGATGTTCGTGACTTCACTTTGTTTACACAGATTCTCATGGAGTGTTATCAAAATTGGAAGTTAATAAATATATGATAATTGTATGATATCCCTCTTCCAGAGTTTTTTAAATAAAGAACTGAATACAATTAAACAAATTGTCATCAATAACGGTTATCGTTCAAACCTGTAGGATTACATTTTATTCATGAAAACTTTATGAAAACTTTATAACAAAAAATTAAACCGACGAAATACGTAACTGAAAAGTAAAAAAAAAAACTTTTTAACAAAAAATTAAACCGACGAAAAAATCAACTGAAAAGCAAAAAATAAAATAATTTTATCTAAATGATAATTGAGCTTCCTAAACTAATGTAAAGTAACTGATTTTGGAGTCGGGCCAAACAAACAATTATCGAAGATCATTATCTATGAAAGAAGTCATCAAAACGCAGCCGTGCATCCTCGCGCCATCATTTTACGCTTCACCTAATTCAATTTGCTAGTTGTTTGGCCGACTCCAAAATCAGTTACTTACATTTTGGGCTCATTCTAGAATCAAGTTATTTATTTTGACTTCAAATTTTCGTCGGTAACTTTTGTTAAAAATTTTTATTTTTACTTTTCAGTTCTATTCGTCAGGTTCAATTTTGTTAAAAAGACCTTTTTTCAATTTTTGTGCAAAATCTACCAATTACTACTACTTGTTTTTGATTACTTCCAAAATACTTACTTACCCAACTTTACTTCAACTATTACCAGTTAAATAATATGATTTTCTACTTTTACTATTTGTTGTAATATAAATTATTTTCGTTGTTCTGGTTAGTTTATTTCATTACTTTGTATATCATTCCATCCTCTCATAAAATATACTGATTTTGACGGATGTGGAACAAGAATAATGTCAGTAGCGATTTGTCATTGTCAACTACGTATGTGTGTGCCAATGTTCACTAGTGAAAAATCAATTATCCCCTATTTTTCTACCCGTAAGGGTGGCTTATTCCTTTCGAAATCCAAATATAAAGTATACCCTATCTATTAAAAAAAGAATCATCAAAATCGAAGAACCCAGTACAAAGTTATGCCTGATAGAATCGGTTAAAGGACCAGAATTCAGAGGGTGAGTGATCAATATCCTTCATTCTGCTACCCTTAGGGGTGGATTTCATTTTTTTAATTCAAATGGGACCAAATTCGAAGTACACCCTATCCAATGAAAAAAGAATTATCGGAATCGGACGTATCAGTAAAAAGTTATGCGTGATCATACATAAAAAATAATTATGGAAAAAAAAATATACGGGTCGATTAGAGAACCTCCTCCTTTTTGGTTTCGTCGGTTAAAAAAAGATTTACGTGAAGTGTTTTCTACTCATAACGAAAAACATCATTTTAAAGTTATTACATATTTAGGCCATTCCATGGAAAAAAATCTACTTTCCTACGTATAAACAATATCAATATTGAATACAAAACAGATTTCAATTTAAGTAAACGTATTAAGAACAATAAAGATAAAACTGAGAAATCTAATAAATATGGAGTATATAAATTATCTTGTGGCTCTTGTACTTAGGCCGAATAGGTAGAACATTTAAAAAAGATTATCAGAACATAGGGACTGTTTCGTCAATGGAAAACAAAATCAACTCTGAAAACATTGTTTTGTTATCGATTTCGGAAGATTACATATAGAAAAGAAATATTTTAAACAGATAATGGGATAATCTTGTTTGTGTCCTTTCACTTTTATGAGCTGAAATTGTTTTCACTTTCGTGGGTTTTAAAATCCTAATTTCACTTTTTTCTGGCGAAACAATACCGTCGAAATTCCTGTACTCGGCGGTTATTAAGGGTAACAATAGCCTGCAGTTTTCCAATGCCCAGATATCGTGTTAGAAACACTATTTTTACCCTTTTTAGGCATTCAGATCACTTTCAGTACACTGTTTTATTGTATTTAAGTTACCGAAGGAGGTTATAATTCACTTTGGGGTTTATAGAGCACTTTTAACTACTGAATTTCACGAAATTCGTGGAGACATTGAAGCTCTACCAACTACAAACAACAACAAAATTATTCATTGCCTTACTTGAGACCCTGAGGCTTTTTAACATTCTGAAAAAGGTATATTTGAATTCAAATATCAAATCTCTGTATGTAGTGAGTTGAAAATCCCTTATTCCATCAATTATGCATTTCCTATTTCCCTATATAGGAATTGAATGGCATTTAATTCTGACAGGACCAAGTGTAGTTGTCACACATACTCGTATATAATAGAAAGAGACAGAGAGGGTTATGGAAAGGGCATAACGCTTTTTTCTTACGTTACATTTTCTACCTACCGCAAGCCACGTAAAGGAACTTCATTCCAAAAATATGTATGGACCTTTTTTTTAGAGAATTTCATCAGCTCCAGTTTTGTATAGAAGCACTTAGTAAAAAAATCGAAGGTGAGCGTAACATGATTGACGCATTATGTGAAAGGGATAAATGGCAAATATTTCGTATTTGAATCATCGCTTAGTTCTGAATTCCAGCTGTTACATTTAGTGGAAATCGCGTAAAAGCTTCCGTTTTAACGGACTACTGTTTTCACAGCTGTTCTGGATACGTATAGAGATTGCCCGTCTGGATATTTTTTTAGGATTGCTCCCAATTTCATCACCATGGAAGCAAATTCGAAATAGGTTGATGGATCGATATTCAACTATCTAAAATGATATGAAAGGATTATATCGAGATATAATTCTCTCGATTTTATACAGTGCTTCTCAAAAGTCCCCTACCCCCCCTCTTATTTTTGGAACGATTATACATAAACAAGTGAAATTTGGAAACTGATGATAGATGACGAAATCGTCAAAGATGACGTCACAATTGTGAACAATAATTTTAAATGGAACCCTACGGCAAGCGACACCTCTTTTAAAAGGTATCGAAAAAACCTATTCAATGATACTAATTTTGTTTGTGTTTATGGCAGTTTTAATGGCTCATTAGTAAACATTAAAATTTCAATTCCATTCAGTATGATATTAATTACAGATTTGAGAATCAGTATCTACTTAAAGAAATTGCTCGAAGTGACCTCCATTTACTTCCCACAGTGGAATATCCTATTTTAAACTCTTCTGTACCTTTTACCAAAAATACGTTGTTTTAAAACGTCAATATTAGGTTCAATGGGTAAACCTTCGTTTAAGGTACCCACAGAAAAAAAAAACCAAAGGTGTGAGGTCCGGTGATCGGGTGGCCCTTCGTTGAACCTCGTCGTAATCCAACTACCACGATACTCCTCATCCCAATACCGTCTTACTGCACCGTAATAGTGTGGAGGAGCACCATCCTGTTGGATGGTATTTCAAAATTCCGAATTCATCTGGATTATCTTCCAAATTTCAAGGATTAACGGTTCTATTGGTTTTTCAACAGCTCCAGATAAACCTCACCAGTTAAGTTAGTATTTGAAAAAGAGCCTGACGATGTGGTTTCCCAGGATACCTGCCCAAACATTTTACCTTCTGGGAAAATTTGGGGATGTGTTTCACGAAAAAGGTGAGGTTTGCGTCACTCCAATAACCTCACATTGTGTGTATTTACATTTCCATTTCGATAGAAAGTACTTTCGTCACTAAAACAAATTGTTTTGACATAGTTTGGCTGTTGCTAATTGAAGCCTATATTTTCTACAAAATTTAGTCTCGGTCTGGGTCGTCGTCTGAGAGTTGATGAACCATTTTCAATTTGTATGGGATGAAATTTGTTTTTTCAACACCCTGTATACTGTACTTCCGACTGACTTCATAGGTAGATGCAACGTGAGTTGCTGAAGAAGTAGGATTAACCATTACTGCCAGTATATATCAATTTTTTCATCAGAAATTTGTGGTCTGCCAGATCGTTTCCTGCATCATTAATACTACCCGTTGTTCCCAAACTTACGAAGAAGCTCCCCTTCAAATAAGTCCCGAAACGGGCGTCTGGGAACCTCTCATTAAAATGCGTCTTGCTGCATGAATATTTTATTGGTCCAGTTTCACCAAGAATTAGGATCGTTGCTACTTGATCACTCCAAAGCACGTATCATTTCATTTTAAGCACTTAAACGTTCGTCTACAAATAGTTTAACAAATTATTAAAATGTACAAAATATTAAAAGTACCAAAAGCTGCTAAAACAGTTAAACGTTTGATCAACAATACACAAATTATGAAATGTACAAAAACTTGACAATTACAAAACGTCGAATTAGGGAGACCAACAAAACGCCTACTTGTTTCGATAACCATCCAGAGGCGGGGCTTGAATTTTGAATTTGAGTATTAACTGATTTAATTCATCACAGCTTTGCGTTTTAAAGCGAGTTGCCAAAACTGCCATAAACACAAAACAGAATTAGTATCATTGAATAGTTTTTTTTCGATCCCTTTTTAAAAGAGGTGTCGCTTTTAGGATTCCTTTTAAATTATTGGTCAAAGGGCCCTTTTTGGACGCTCTTTGACATTCCCGTCATCTATCATCAATAAAGTTTAAAACCCTTTTAATATTCAGTTTCCAAATTTCATTGTTTATGTATAATCGTTCCAAAAAATGGGGGAGGGACTTTGGAAGCATTATTTTTTAGATTAAAACATATACTTTTTTTTGCCCTTTCCCAATATCATTTTGAATAGATCTGACGGGAAAAAATTTTTTATTATAAAATATTATTTTACTTTTAAAACACCAATATTCCTTTAAACAAACTCTGGGTGGTTTTCCCAATAATAAATTAATTGGTCCATTTTTTTTTCCGTGACAAATATGAAAGTGAAATGTTCTAATTTTATGTTTAGATAGGAATATTGATTGATTCTACGGGTAAAAAAATATGGTTCCAGCAGGACGCACATCAATGTGACATTAATTAAAGTATATCTCGATGTCAAATTGGAGTAAATGGTTTGGGGTGATACTCAAAATATCTATGGAGCAAGGTTTTTCCCGATCTCCCCCCTTTGGGATTTTTTTTATGGGGACCTTGAAAAAAAGGTGTTTATAAGGCTAAAACCAAAAAAAGGGGAAAAAAAATTTTTTGGTGGAGGGGGGTTTGAAATCTGAATATTTTTTTTGAATCTAAAAACTTTTCTACATAAATGATAAATGAAACTGGGGTTTGTATGATAAAAATTACTATTTTTGTTCTTCCCTGTTCACCGTTTGGGAAAATTTAAATTTTTTACAACTCAAATGCAAAACACATGGATAATAAAAAAATTTTCCATATGGTTTTTTTAAAATCCTGTAAGTATAAATTTTGTATATGGGGAACCATACAACTCCCCCATCCCAATTTTTTCATACCCGAGTAAAAGGTTTCTTTAATTTTTTTTCATTTTTTTTTCTTTTTTTTTCCCTCTTTTCACCCCAAATTGCACTTTCGAGAAAGTTAAAAATCCGGGAACCAAAAAACTTCCCAAAATAAAATTATGAATATTTTAGGTATAAGTTTTATAAAATGGAGAAACAATTGTCATTTTTATTATTATTATATATAGAAATTTAAAGATTTATGTTTGTGGAGTTCTCTCTAAATGAATATGTTCCTTTCATCGTAGGATGAAGTTGAATGATGACTGATTGACCCATTTCGTTAAAAATATTTTATAACTGGTTGCGGGTATATTTCAGGTCAGGGGTTTTCATATCAACCAGCGCCAAATTATTTAAGTATGATGCTCCGCCCAAATCTTTTTTTCGTCGAAGATAGGAGACCGGGTATAACTGAATATCAAAGCTGGGTAATTATTCAAAAAACCCCAAAAATGGGAATTTTCAACCCAAAAACCTGCCATTTCCAGAAATAGTATTCTATCAAAAGGTACGTTTTTTGGAAAAATGGGTGAATGGGGACAACGGTATATCGATTAAACTTTCCCGATGCTTTTTCATCTATCAGCTATCGAAAATTTTGGAAAAAACCCTTTCAATTTTTTTCAACAAAATGTCAGGATGAACTTACCCAATTTAGGGGTACATTCCCTTTAAAATTCGCATTTTTCTACAATCCGATTCAAATGCACTGTTTTGAATGTAAAACGGAAATTATATTTTAAACTTACTAAATTTAAA